>JARJPP010000504.1:0-113552 GCA_030782485.1 Beauveria brongniartii
GAGAAGTCCTCCTCTAGTGGTTCTTCGCTATATTCTCGCTCTTTTATAGCCGCGTATTCGCACGTGACCCCCTGTGGGTCGTGACACTATGCACGGCAGACCAAGTCTGAGGTATGAGGTCCATGCTGTGCTTTTGTTCCGGCATAGATTGTTTTGAGGGCTGAGTTGTCCGTTCTCTGGAATACATTATACTGGATGTCTCGTACTTGACTGCTTCCGTTGGTTGTTAACGCCGAGAACGCTGGGCTTGGCGGTTCCGATGCTAGATTCGAAACTGTCGATGACACGCCAAGCCACATTGAAAGTTGCGAAGTCCGCTGCGGATCGACTATGCGAGAGTGGCACCTTGGCGTCTGGTTTTGGACTCATGTATCGACGTGCAGTTACATTTCCCGAACTAGTTACATGTACTCGTACGGCTGTTGCTGAGCCTCACTCACCCTTCCGACTTGCGTACGTGGAGCAACGTTCAAAGTGGACATGTAGTTACCACACAGAGCTCTGCTGTACGCCATGTGCAAATTGATACAAGTATAGATGGATTTAGACTTGTTCGCTTGAAACTCTAGCCAAAGGCAAATGTTTGTAAATCCGGCAAATCTTTCAACATGAGGCCTCTCTTCAACTCTCGCCAACGCGTGTCATCGGCCAATAAGACTGGTCCAGAACATGCTCACATATATTGCCGTAAGGCTGTTGGACGAAACACGGTGGATCGGCTTTTTTTGCGAAATGCGAATGGGTACAAAGTCTTGGTGTTCCCTGTAAGTTGCTTCGACCAATAGACACACTAGCTTGTAGCACAGACCGTCAATGGGAGTGGGTGGATTGGGAAGGTGCCGATCGTGATGATCTAACTATAGTACGAAATTACCAACACAGGCGATTTCTGCTGGGTTACTCAGCCACCATGGATCACTTTGAGCTGCATCCGAAGGGTGGACACTGCACTTTTGAGAAAAAGGTTCCTTGCGCCATCTTGCATCGCGATGAGTATCAGATCGGGAGGCCATCTTACAATCATTCCGACGACGAAAGGACCCAAATTGTGCAGAAATGATAGTTGACATGTAACAAAGCAAATAAATGGTACCCAAACAAGCTTCCCAAATAAGCTTCTCAGACGAACTCCAGGCTACTGGAGACAATCCGCGGCCTATTCTCATTCGAGCGCCTTCGGCTGCCCCGGGTCCCTTGCAGTGTCACAGCTAAAATAAAGCTCCTTTATGCATTTTGGCTGTGTTGACCGTCACGGAGGACGTTGCACCCGGCGATACTACATTCTGCTTACGGCGACGGGCAACCTCTGCTGCGCCGGCCGAGTTGTGGAGCTTCATGTCCGTGATTGCGTATCCGTACATGGAACAATGCGAATGCCTAACTAGTTAGTCAACGTTGCCAATAAGCTCATGCCTGAACGCAAACGTGGGTATTATATCCACTCGTCCCGTTTGTGCGGGACGTGGATTCCGTGTACCGTGCCGAGTACACCATACGGAGTACACCCTGCTGCGAAGAAAAGAGGAGAACACTTGAGAGGCTCTAAACAAATTGCGGTGTGGCTGGATCTCAGCCCAACCCAGCCTTGTGCCGGATTTTACTTGTTGATTGTACAAAACACATCATTGTACCGCAAGAATTCACGGTACCGGGGTGGCCTGTTTTGTCCCGGACCCTGCACTCCGTGACGGTAGTTCCTAGTGACGCGTGTGTTGCGCGGCGTCTGTGTGATTGGGCGGATATTTTCTGTACTAATCGTTTCTTGCCATAAGTTTTGCGATGTATGGTTTGCATATGGTTGGACAATAGTTGGGCAAAAAGTCTTGATTTCAGTATTCGGCCTGTAACCTCGATTAAGTTTGCGTCTATATTACATTCACCATAAGAGCTATATACGCCATCGGAAATGGTGCTCTGCTAGCCAAAGTGCAAGCTCCATGGTAGTATACATTACGAAACCGCTCGGGCACAAGGTTACAGCCCCCATCGGCATGGAAACATCTCACAACGAGACCTGTCAGAAACAAAGCCCCGACAATTATCAGAAGCCGGCAGCCGACGGCCTGATTATGGATCCCATTTGCTCGGCAGTGCTCTGGCGCTAATGTAAGCTAAAAGCTTGCCAGCGCCGCCAACATCTACCCAGCCAGGTTGCTCCCTTCGAGGCAAGCAGGAAAGGGTGGACGTCTTTGTCAGACTGGACCCGGGGAACATTGGTGCAACTGCATTACTATCCTGCGCTGTCGCAATCAAGCCATTCACTTCCGTACATTGTTGCAGACCACTTTTATTCTCCTCCTTGCTTCAACATTGCTGTTGGACTCCAGTGTTGGTGCACCATCACGAAACATATCATGCTGACACTGAAGAATTGCGTGCAAGTACGTGAATATCTGAAAGCTTGAAAATAGTGGACAACTATGGTATTCTCCTGTGCATCATAGTCGAATGCGGACATGATTTTCGATTCAACGCATACTCCAGCGACACGTAATGAGAGACTGTCGAAGCGTCAGTAATCAATCACGGCCCCGTTGAATCTGCGCCTCCCTGACCCTGCCATCCCTGCCTTGAGAGGATTAATCGCGAAAACTTGGATTGATTGCGTCCAAGATCATACAGACAACAGTCTCCTTGGCTTAATACAGACAATAATATCCTTGGCCAGATCTTGCCGGGCCAGCTCCCGCAATTGACCTTGTGCCGCAGCGTTCCGGCCGAGTCAAGGAACGCTCACCTTGGCTTTCGCGCTTTCGTCTTTTTCGATGGGCGATTTGCTGCTTGGCATAGCCGCACTGCATGCGCAATAATATTGGGTCCAAAAAGTAGGCCCTCCATCGCGGCGGAGACACCGTATTAGCCTCTCACCACTTCCCGTGTGCGGTCTTCGCTGGCCGCGGCCGATCCCTCATACACTTCCGTGCCCACATCAAGAATTGTTAGATATATATACATATATTCGTTTCCTTGGCAAATATGCGACCCACAAATCAGCTGGTCGTTACCGTTTCGTTATGCGAGGAAAGAGCACGTTGCCAGAAGGTGAGCCTCTCCTCTTGCCTCGGTGGCATTGCAAGGATCTTGGCCAGGGATCGCCAGGGTGTCTCAATGCACTGTTGACCAATGTGCGTCTACCTTCATTCATGAGACGTGTGGATCCTGCAGATGGGGAAAAAAGTATGTTAATCCCGTCATTGACAGTAAGCGAACCTCTTGTTTTACCACTTTGTAAAGAGTCCTTGCCGACAAGACCAACTCTCGTCTAAAAAGAAGCAACTAGTCTTCCACAGCGGGCCGAACCTTGGCAAGTTTTCCATGGTCAAGTACTTTCACTCCGATATTTTGAACAGTCTAGCATGTTCAAAATGTTCAAAGCCATCGGGAATGGGGCTCTCGCAGCCGTCAGCTTTGTCTGGCGTTGGTCGGTTCCCTACAACAGCCGCAACCGCCCCATAGACCCCGTCTACGCTGCTGTCTGGAGTACTGGAACTGATGAGAACAGTATCCTGGACATTGTCCAGCAGTGCTTTCCCGACATCCCTCGCCATGAGCTGCCCAAGGAAGAAGAGGCCATCCGCCGCTTGGTGCGAGAGCGCTTCTCACCAGGTGGAAACGGCCCTTTTTCTTCCTCGTCATCAACCTGCCAAGAAGAAAGCGACGCCGGGAGGAGCTCTCGTGCCTCGAGCATCACTCAAGTTGACCAAGAAGAGGCAATCAACGCTGAGAAGCAAAGGCAAAAGATCCTCGACTCTGCCGAAGAAACATGGCAACACCTTCCTATTAACCTCTGCTCCCTTCTTGCTAGCCTAAACGCTCAGAACATTGAGAAGAAGCTTACATCTTTACTTAATGCTCCTTTTCATACCTCTTCCGGTCGTGGTGCCATTCGCCGTGCCTCGTCGGGCGTGCATCGTACATTGGCCATGTGGCGGCATGGCTTCAAAGCCGCTGTACCACGCACGGAGCGCTTCTTCACCAATCTCTTCATCATATTCCTTGTCGCCAGCGCCTGCTATCCTGATGTTGCGGCTGGATTTCTCGGCGAGCGCTCATACAACCAGCGGTCCATCGGCGGACGCATTGTCACCCTATGCCAACTGTGGTTTCTCTGGCGCTACCCATACCATTCGTTGTGGCTTCTCTTTAATTGGAGTCTGGAGCGACTACTGGGTGCTTTTGTTGGTAGCACCGTGTATGCTTTGGCGGCTGTGGTGCCGTCGATTCACGCCGCGTACAAGACGTCGTGGTTTCGCATCATGATGCTTGTGCTGTCCATGTCCTGGCAGATTAGCGTCCAGTTTTCACCAACGGTGCGCGATTACGTGATGCGTCTTGTCACGAGACGCCAGATGCGATTGCTGCGCGCTCGTAGCGATGACGAAAAGGTCATTGACTGGGTCGCGGCAGACAAGGCCATCAATGCCGAGCTCACCACGATCAAGACTTTTACCGCGCAAGCCAAGGTCGTTGCGGCCGAAGATGTGCCTATTCGGGTCCGCACCGAGCGTTATATCCAATACACTGCGGGCTATAAGCTTGGCCGTCCTGCTGACCAACTGGTTGGACTGCTCAAGGATGATCTGGAAGGCATCATCAACACATATGAGGACTATCAGTCCACCAGTCCAGCCACTGCGCCGCAAGACGACGGCCACGTGGAGCCGCGGGCGCCCAAGTTCCTTCTTGTCTTCTTTGACATGGCCATCTTTGCCTATGTCTGCTACTCCTTCTACCCCCAGCCGTTTACATTCAACACGGTCGTCGCGTACGGCACCGTTGTCTGCATCAAGCAGGCCATCATTGCGTGCAAGCGCTACCAGACGCCTAAGAGCGCCCGGCGACTATTCACCAACATGGTGTCCATCAACATCATCGGAATGTTCCTGGTGTCGACACCTGTGACGATCAACAGGAACGTGCTCAAGAGCGACGTCAACTTCATTGCTCTGACGCTGGCCATGGTGTTTGCGACGCTGTTCCTCGCCGAGACAATTGCGCCGCTGCTGCTGGCGTTTGTCGAGGGTCTTGTGTCAGGCTGCAACTGGGTGAAGAGCAAGGTGCGCCCGGAGAAGCGTAACGCGAGCGAAAAGAAGCCGAAAATAGTATCTGCGACTGCGAATTCGTCAAAAGTTCAGTCGTCGAGATGTGGAGAGAAGAAGGAGGCTTTCGTACGAGAAGCGCAATTTAAATAGGAGTGAGACATACCAGGCTAGGCAAGCCACCAGATTGGGAACCCGGGCAGTATGCGGATATAAGTCTTTCAAGCAATTTTGGGAATATCATTATTTGATTAATAAAATTTTATTACCAGTATTACTAGTATTACCAGTCAACGAATGCACTGCGCCATATCATATATGGCAGCAGTCATGATGAAACGGCAACTGTCAACCCTTGGCGTCACAGGCGAACCCGCTACACCCCTGGTTTCAACCCACCCAATATCTACCCATGGCCTGTTTTCGCTTCTTTTCCGACTCTCTCAGTCATTCCTCAAATTCCAACATTGAGTATACAAACTACTTTCTGCATCACAGGACGACACAAAGTCGTTGAACCATTGCAGTCAATACTCGCACAGAAAATCTCCAACTCCAACAACGAGCCGCATCTCCCTCTATCAATTCCGGGAAACCATCAAAAGGGCAACGAGGAAAAAAAAAACCCCCTTCCCAAATACAAAAGGGAAATCGCGCACATTAATAACCGAAGCCGAAAAAAAAAAGATAAAAATGGTCAAGTTTGACTTTCTCCGATCCGTGGGCGCCACGAAAGAGGCCGTCGCCGTGCTCAACGACCAGCCCAACCTCTTCACCAACCTCATCGTCGTCCTCATCGGCCTGGGCGCGCAGGCCACCCTGCTGTGGTACATTCACTACGCCACGCTCAAGCCGGAGCAGAAGAAGAAGAAGAAGAATAAGGAGAAAAAGGGCGGTGCGGCCGCGGCGCGTGGCCGGGGAGGGGATAACGCGAGAAAATAAAACATGCCGAGGATTGTTGCTTTCTTGCTGGCTTGTATTTATTTTATTTATTTTTCCTTTTTTGTGAAATTCTTGAAAGGGGCTTTGACATATTACAAAGTTTGGCGTTTTCTTATAGCCTCTGCTGCTGGTTGGAAGCTGGCATCTTCACCAGTTAAGCGTCAGTGGAGCGCATTGTTAATGGGCTTATTGTTTTAATCGCAATTAGATTATTAGTTTGCAAATAACACGTCTGTTTCTAGATCGTTAAAATCGCTCCCAAACTCAATCATATCGCCTGCTTCGCTCGAGAGTCCTGCCATTCCTCCGTCGACGGGCAATGATTCCGCGAATTCACCTTCTGTGAAGGGGAGGCCATCTTCAAATGCATCATAGTAAATCTGCACGGTAGGCGAAACCTCTCTGTGCAATGTTTCAGCACCGTCATTCATGACGCCGTGGAGACCCGAGGAGAAGAGATCCTCTCCGAAACAAATCAAGTTCGATCCAACTCCCTGCTCCACCATCTCATCTTCAATTGCTTGATTGCGTTGTCGAGCGGCAATCATCTTCGGCCCAGGCACGCTCGCTGGTTTCATTCGAGACAGTGTAGAATACCACAGATGTTCCTCGATACCTCCTCGGTCAGTCAAACTCCGGAGTTTCCGCTTCAATCTTGGCGATTGGGCAGTGTGTTGCATGGCGGTAAGTGCAGAGGTTATGGTCGACATATGTTGACCTCGGTCCAAAACAGTCTGATAGAATTAGTGAGGGCCATTCTTCTCACATTCATCAACATACTTTGACGTATAGCCCATTAAAGACTGCTGGAACAATCCTCACTAGAGCGTACGTTGTATTGCCCGGTTTGACGTTGATAGCTGTAAAATGCCTAGCTGAGCCAGTGATGAGCACCGTTGTAGCTGCTTGCAAAATGTGTTCGAAATATCTTCTAGGAAGATATTCCGTCGTCGCAGTGAGCCCTGAAACAAACTTGTGCATGGCAGAAGCATCTGAATTCACGTCGCCAGCAGGCGAGGACTCACTCCGCGATTGATGGCGTGCTTCATCTACCATCTCATTCGCATTGCCTCTTCTTCTCTTCTTCGAGTGTTTCTTATCCGAATGCTGCGTAATCTCAATCTGACAACGGAGGTCCTGAAGCTCCATCTTGGCCGCCGACGATGGACAGGCCAGGGACGCCGACAGATCTGGATGCTGCAGTGAAAATTCCAGCGCAGAGTCCCCAGGTGCATCGCAATGCCGCACTCGCAGCCGTAAGCGCTCCCAAATCTATCTCGTGTCAGCTTCGCCAAGTAGGGTTCCCTTCTGAGAATATGTTTGGCATACATCACAGCTCTCGATCCACCTCGCCACTTCTTCCTTGTCCAGGTTCTGACCAGAGACGCGGCCCAGAGTTTTAACAGAGATGCGCATTCGACAGGCAGACGCCGGTATGATCCACAAGTTTTCTTCTTTGCGCAGCCTTATGAGGTCATCCGCAGACGATACCACCATATCCCCCAATGAGCCGTTGCGGAAGCGCAGCGAGGTGCGCAGGTCCGCCTGCAGGCCCGTTTGCTGGCTGCAGACAGCGACAGTAGGCAGTTGGACGGTGCCCATGGACAAAAACTTGTGGGCGATGAGGAGATAGAGCGCTCGGTCGAAGCGACAATGTTTTGAGTAATGATTGGTCTTGTAACGAAGTTCTAACTGAGGATGAGAAGAGTTTTCTGGTGCAGCTGTTGCCAGCTGCATCGCCATGCGGTGCCTTCCCAACTCGGAAGACTGACAAACGCCGCGCGCACTCCAGCAAAGCGCAACACAAAAAGCGACACTGTTTGTATATTCAGGAGTAGAGGTGGTAGAAATTTGGTAAAAAGAGACAGATCATGATATGTCATCATCGAATGATTAATAAACGCCCAGATATGATGACATGTCGTCAGTAAATAGTATAATAAGTAAACACCCAAGAGTGGCCAAGATGCTATCCAATGTATATTCTTGGGGGAGCGGCGCAGCCGCAAGATGCTTAAAAAGGGACAATGCTCGAAAAACACAGTGCATGCCGCTTATTGAAGAGGCTCGTCAAGAGCGAGGTTCTGGTCTGCCAATCTCTACTTGGCAAACCAGGGAAACTTCTTCTTGGCTGGGTCAAAAACTCCAGTAGAGTTGCCGCTTTCTACCTCGATACTCCTTTGATAGATTTCCTAGCACAGAGTCAGTCGGAAACCCCTTGGTTATAGGTGGATTGTTGCAACGTACTTCATCATCAGTGGGCATGCGACAACCCAGGATAAGTTCGCGAGTAAGCATATGCCTGGCCAGGTTCGGGTATGATGTGCCTTGGCTCTTCATTAGTGGCAGCAGGACATCTCCGAGAACTTCGAATTTTCTCCAGTTGACACGATCGCCGTTTGGTCCAACAAATGTCTTACTGCCCTCTTCCGCGTTCACTAAATCACGCAGGTGCAGAGGTACAAACGGAATGCGCGGGAGAGGCGAGTTCTCCCATGCGAGGCGGTACGCTGAATGGCTCTTTTGCGTGCTCATGAGAATCACAGCCCGAGCAAAGCGCTTCTGCACTTCGGGTGAGACAAGCTGCCTGGTCTGTGCCAGCCGGTGAATGGCGATACCGTTGATGCCAGCAAGAACAGCAGCGAGGCCGTTGTAGTTGTTGAGTTGACGGAGTTTGATGGCAACATTCATGAACTTTTCCAGCATTTGCGCTCTGTGCTTGGCTTTGTCGCGAAGTAGAATCAGATTGGCTACCCATTTCGCAATATGGTTGAAGTGGTTAATCATACGATTCACATTCTTCAGACTTGCTGCCTTTCCTTTTTTCGTCGATGACAAGTTGACATAACGAACAAAATCTCGGATTCGAATGGACGAAAATAGGATCCAGTCGATTCTTGTCAACTCGTCAGCAATCTCGTCATCCGACAAATCCATGAAGATGTGGTATCTCGTCTTATTCATGGGATGCAGATCTGCTGGTTCAAGCGATGCCGCCTCTCGCTCATATTCATCGTAAGAGTGGAACTGCACTTGACCGCCAGGTTGCCCGGCAAAGTCAGCTGGCGCATTGGTCTCTGAAGCCCCTTCGCCCTCTTCATCAACTTGAACCATACCGATACTGGCGGACAGCTCATCCATCTCTTTCGACGATTCTTGGTCGTCAGAGTCTGAGCCGCTGTGGTCGGAAGCAGCCCAACCCGTGTCGTCGTCTTCGAGGGTGCTTTTTCGCAGGCTTCTCCTCATCTGCTGAGAAGCAACAGAGAAGATGGGTTCTGCAGAGAGATGTTGTATGAATTCAAACAAGCTTCTGCGGGTAGAAAACTTGGCAAAATCACCCGGATAAAGCGAAACCCACTTGGCGATAACCTCGATAATTCGCAGTTGGGTTGCCGTCTTGGAAAGGTAGTGGGCTGTCTTGTCATCTCGTACACGATCGAGACGCGACAGTATGGCAGAAAAAAGCTCAGTGGGGGTGGTGAATTTGCGATATAAACACAGGAAGATATCTGAAAAGTTGTTGTCGGCCCGGGACAATCTCAGCGCAAGCAGGCGATCGACAAGCTCGGCCAATGGAACTCCACTCATCTTGGGCTGCTTCTCGACGAAATTATCCTCGCCACGTTGGAGAATGGGGATGTCGTCTGAATACGTCTGCCCTTCGCTGTCGGACTCCTCAACGTCCAAGAAGTAGTCTGCGCCAGGCTTCTCGTTTCGATAAGCCTGTCCAGAATTCTTGGAGGCGCGGGCTCGGTAGCTTTCACTGGATTGGGTTCCGAAGCCTTTCAGAGCAGACATTTCGGAACTGGCACGACTGTGCTTACTTTGTTGGCTGAGAGGACGTCCAGCAGATGTATCTGGGGCTTCGAGATTGACAGCCGATTGCGCGCGTCGGCGAGTGATGGTTTCGCTGTGCTCTGCGGCGCTGTTAGAATCATATTGACGGTGGCATGAACGAGCAGGTATACCCTTTCTGTAGGTTATGGCGGCTTTGAGTATAGCTTGCAGGCACGATCTTGATACATCTGCTTTGTCAGAGGACACTTTGTATGTCCCGATGCAGGACTTGAATATCTTATGGCCAGCAATACCATCGGCATCCACCTCCCAGTCGTCCTCGTCGATTTCGCATTTGCAAGCAACCAAGATGGAGGGCAGGCCTGCATTCGTGATGGCAGCTACAGACAGTTAGGAGTTGTGCAATAGTCTGATGGAGCGGCGCGATTTGAGACGTACTCATAGCTTGAGGAAGAGGTCGAACAGAGTCGGGATTCGTGACATCATATAGCACCAGAGCAGCGTCGGGGCGGGGCACAATGTGGCCGTTGATTTGCTTGGGCCATTGGATCGTCTGGGAAGAGGCGGTCTGGTCGAAATTCTCGAGGTCGAGTTCGAAAAGCGAAACCCCGTGCGTGACATTGTCGACAACGAGGCGGACGCTTGCGGAGCTACCGATGGGCGGTCTCGAAAGGCCTAGTACCTTTTGAATAAAGGTAGATTTGCCAGCGCCAGCAGAGCCGATGACGGCAATTGTGTAGCTTTCCATTGCAGCAATGGTATGCGCCTGGGTAAAAGGGGGGGAGGAACGTTAGCTATTTGATATAGAACACCATTGGTTCGGAAAAAAAGGACGCAGCCGCAATTGTTATCTTAACGAGGGCTGAACAGTACCCCGCGAGACGGTGGGTGGTGCGGCGCAAAGGCTGACCTCCGGCGCATACCGCATTCATCGGCAGGTCTGCACTGCACACAAAGGCGGGTTACACCTTGTGGCACACATGGCGGGCAACAGCGCACAGCAGGAAGCAAGACACGGCAAAAATACGTACCAGAGATAGCGGCGGAATTGGTTCTTTTGTTTTTATTGAGGATTCTCGACGTGGGGGATGCCAACGTGAGCTGGCGGCGTTCTCATTGCCACCAGATTGATAGCAGCGGGCGCAATGGAAGCGGAAGATGGCGGGCGACTCGGAGTCAAAGGTGGTGTCGTAGTCGTAGCGCGGGAAGATGGAGTTGTCGAGGATAGATATACAAGCTTCGCGATTGACGCTGTCGGGGCCAAGAGCATCGGTCGAGGGATAGGCAGTCGTAAGCGTATTGGGAAGGAGAGCAGAGGCGGCTGTGGCGACGGCGACGTCGGCAGTGATGGGGACAGATGAGGCTACTACTGGCAAGTAGGTATAGTCCTTTTTAGTAGCAACGGCGCGTGATAAGCCAGGTTCAGAGAAGCTCCACGACCAAGATGCAAAATGGCAAAGGCGGCGTCGGCGACGGCAACGGCGCAGGTTGTATGACAGGCCCCTGTTTTGGCGACAAGGCGCGGCGAGACCCCGGAGGGAGGCGAGGTTTAAAATTATCGGTTGATGCGCAGGCGTCGATGTGCGGCGGCCCGCAGAACGCGTACTTCAGGGTGTTGCGTCACCTGGCGCAGTTGGCTGGTAAGCTTGGAAAGTTCCATAGTAGCCCGGGCGCATCATTTAACCATCTCGCGCAGCCCGGACCAGCAGGGAGGGAGAAGGGACGAGTGGCGTAGGGAGAGAGAGATGAAGAGAGGGGAATCATGAGGCGATGTCAGGCAATGCGACAAGGGCAACAGGGCGACCATGGAATCAACGCAAGAGACTTTTTTTGTTTAAAAAAAAAAAAAGTCGCCAGACGTTTGCAACTAGCTGGGATCAATATTCGACCTTTGACAGCTGGGTCACTTCTTCAAATCATTTCTCCGGGCACTCGTGCTCGGCCCGCTCTTTGGTCGAGGACGAGCGCGTGCACAGAAGAGTTCAAGAGGCAAACAGGCGAGAAGCATCAACTTGCCAAATGGAGGGAGGCGGAGGTGGGTGCAGGTATATTGGCCATAGCAGACATGGCCGCAAGCCAAGGCCTGCGCAGTCGTCATGAATCATGGCAAACGGCTAAAAAAAGGCTCGACTTACCACTATTAATAACGAGCAAGGAAGACTAACTTAGGATTTGCTGTCGTCCTGCGGATGATATTGCGCCCTGGTGGTATATTCACGATCCTGGTTGAATTCGACAAGGGGGGGTTCAGAAAGCGATAGCCAGGAATACTGTACGCAAATCGATGCCGACTCAAGGAGGCGGGATACCGAAACTTGCTTCGCCAGCAGTATTCACCACCTCTCTCTATGTTTCAGACATTTCACCGCAGATGAAACCAAATCTGGGATGCTGGAGCGAGAGGATAACGAGCGAGCGTAGACAGGGCGAGCAAGTCGCGCAAAGATAGGCGGGGGCGTTGAGCTCTGGGCGCTGTAGCGTGCCCAGAGTGTGGCGTGACCGTTTTTAGCCTCCCTCTCGTCAACAGTGCAGGCTGAGAATAGAGAATAGAGGTCAAGCTGTTGCACTAACGTTAGCTATCTAGCTTGCTACCTAGGTAGTCAAGTCAGTAGGTAACTAGGCACGTATGTAGTAGGTAGGCGTGCAAGCGTGTACGGCCGTCGGTGGCTGTGTACAGTAGGTGGCCCAGTGTTATATAACTCGGAGGCGCCGAAAATAATGTCCCAATGTGGATGTCAGTCTGCCGCGGAGGCTTGAAAGATGCATGTGTGTGAACAAGTAACACGGCTCATGCAAGAGAGGGGGCAAAAAGCAAGTCAAGAATACAATGATGAGAAAGAGGGACATTTTGCCTTGCCATGGTCGAGCAGCTTCCATAGAGAGCTCCTCGGCACGACAGGCTAGTCGGCCAACGAACCAATACGAGCTGACCAGCTGGCTGCCCCTCCTCTCCGATCCCTCCGAGGCCCCCAGTCCGGCGGGTGTGGCCGGGCACACTGCACCGGTCATCGGTCGGGTATGTAGACATGAGGCCTTGCGAGTGCGGGGATTTGTTTTCCATCGACACACTCCGTACTACAGAATGAGCCGGCTCCTGTGCAGAATCTTGCGATACTTGATGTCTTTATTCAATTTTGTGCCTCTATTAACCTAGCTGTCCCGCTCTCTGTGAGGGAGCTGCCACTTTGGCACGCAGGGAGTTATGGTCCCCCCGGGTCCGTGTACAACAAGTGCCTACGATATCGTGATATTCCGCGGTCCCACGGATACAAAAAGTACGTACAACCATCTTTGTCTCAAATCCCCCTGCGAGATGGCAGAATGCAGGCATCAGCCTCAAATCACATTGCTGCACCCTAGCACCAAGCAGGGTTACAATCGTTATCCAACCATTCTGCTGGAAGCGATACGTACGAAGCGAGGATTGTAGAGACCCCTTGAAAAGTAAAACCCCTTGCTTCATTTGAATTTTGCCGCTGTGATTTTTGTCAGAACTCGAAATCAGAGTCCGTTTCGTCGCTCGTATTCAAACGCCACAAAGCCACAACGCTTCTACGCCATCACCCGTAAGATACACCTGGGTATTAAAGTCGGCCAGGAAAAGCTGATGGCCAGCATATGATGCCGAGCACTCCAGCAACCCACGTTCAGCAGAGGCGAGGCGAGACAAGCAGCGCACCACATTTATGAGATGTGATAATCGACGGCCCGGAGCGGCGGGAGCAGCAGCGGGAGCAGCAGCGGGGAATATCGCTTCGTTGCCGCCAACTACTACCCGGCACAAGGCAAGCAGAACCTGATGCTTTGAGCCAGATCTCTGGGTCTTTGATGGACGAGGAACTATCGGAAACCTAAGAATTGGACTTTTCGCTCTGGCCAGATAATCTTGGCTCAGACGAGGTCAAGCCTCTCACACAATTGTTTGTAGGCCTGCGGTGTCGGCACACACAGGCGACGGTGACCTCGTGATCTTGCCGATGAACATGCGGACGCTACGCGGACATTCGACGCATGAGATCCAGACACACCATCTGTTCAATACACGCACACGGAACCCCGGCCCTTTTGCCACCAACTGCAAATCCTGTAAGCTGATCTGCTGATCTGCTAGTCGAGCTTGTACAGTCCGTCGTCGAGCCGCCGAAAGGCGCTTGCTTTTCCTCCGGTGGCAGAACAGCCAGTGAAGGAGAAGAGCGCAAACTCCAAAAGCTGTTCACGTTATTGATGCACGGGCAAACTCTAAACGCTGCTGCCAGTCCACTTGCTGTGCGGTTATGGATCTCGCAGCCTGGTTGTCAGGCTGAAGGGTAACAGATGATCCTGGGCCCCAATTATTGGTGTTGTTTCTTCATATGGCCAACATCCGTCGCCTATACCAGTAACTAGTCATCCTTTTTTTTTTTTTTTTTTTTGACTTGACCGTCAAAGCTCTGAGCGTCTGGTGTGAATTTGTGCCGTTTTCAGCTAGCCCTTTGGCCAATTGATTCGAGGTTTACACCTCCACCGGTTCTACCTGAATAGCGCTCGGTTGGCTCCGTGCCACGCGGGCAATGCCCCGTTAATAAAGTGTAAATGCTCCTACCAATTCATTGTTAGCGCTACACGCAGAGGCCGACCATATTCATGAGATGCGACTGGCTACAGCAATCTCTGCCCGCTGTCTGGCGGCCTAGACAATGACAACTTCATGACAGGACATGGATTTGATGGAGTAAACACAAGGAAAGACCGGGACAAAGGAAAGAGGAACAAGACACACGTGCTGTGCTACAAGGAGGATACCGTCGCCCGCAACGAATGTTGCCGAGTACATAACCAGGACAATGGACCCGTCTGCGACCTGCTCGTCGGGAAAATTGGTGGCGGGCCCAAGGAAAATTGAGAGCGCCTCCCCACACGCGCCTGCGAGGGCCGAGCCTCTAACTAGTTAGGCGAGTGACACAGATGAGAATGACCTTTTTTTCTTCCTCGGCCAAAATGCGTTTCCCAGAATTCACTAGCGGGATGACTGTGATGTTCCCGAGGGAGGGCCTTCCCTTCAATATGCCCAATAATATGCCCCGCAAGTTGGTGGAACGACGATGAAGGAAACAACAGCAGAACTGTAACTAAAAACAGAAAGGTGATGATAATTGTATCGCGTGTGGAATGCAGTGGCCATGTTGTCTTTACTGGTTGGGAACTCTGGTCTACGATATCAAAAGTTGAACTTGCAACAGGACGATTTCATGACATAATGAGACGCAAAGGCCCCTCAAGTCTCGCCGTCCGCCTCTCAGATACCATTGTTCAGTTCCTTGGCTTCCCTCACCGTTTTAACGTTGCCTCGCCTGAGAAGTCGAGGGTCACACAGGTGGCATCGCCCCGCAGACTTGGCTAAGCTGAGCATTACACTTTCCCCAAGGGCAAATCTGGCCTGGGGCTGGGGACGTGCGTTGCCATTTTTTTTTTCTTTCTCTTCAATTCTTATGCCGCCGGCAAGGATATTTCACTCAATGATTTTCGCGCAGTCCAAATCATAACGCTCGCTTGGGGGGGGGGGGGCTCTCGCCATGGCACCAGTCCGCCCATGACAAATTGTCGAAGATGTCTCGGCTATTTGATGCAATGCACCTCTGCACTGTGCGTTTACCGGTTTACGGTGCAACGTACAGCATGCAAAGTCATTGTCATTTGGTGAAAAAACTTGTCTTGGGCTTTTTAACCACCTGACCTCGTTTCGCTGCCGAGTCAATCCATGCAACGCCGCAGCGCGCCAAAACAGTACGAGGCGCTTTTGTGGCTTCGTCCAGTTTGCTAGTCGACATCTTGGTCAGTTGGAAAATTAACTACTGACCGGAGAGCTTCAGCAAGATTTTTTTGTTTTAAACTTTTTTTTTTTTTTGGAAACGTACTGGTGCCTTTTTACCTTAATGTGCCCTGGTGCCATCGCAAACGGGTCTTGTCAATAGGACGTCCACAACCACATCCACTTCTCACCGCGACCGTCCGCCCACCGCTCTCCGTAACGTCCCCGCGATGGTAAATAGTTAGCGTTGGTACTAAATTAGCGTTGCTTCCATTATTCCTATTGGCACGCATACAATAATAAGAGAACCAAGGCGGCCTGCGCTGGAATACTTCAAGAGACAAAGGCGGACAGGAAGACAAGGCCAATCAACCACACCACCAGTCTTCTGCAGACACCGCGACAAGCTGGTTTAAAAAAAAAAAAAAAAAGCAAACATCGGTTCAGTGCATGTCATTGTGCAGCACCGCCTTGGTTGTTTCCATCTAAATACGAGTCCTCATTGGGACTCTCCTGGTCATCCCATTTTTTGCCTTTTTGTGACCTGTCGTCCAAGGGCGAACGAACCTGATTTTGATGGTGGCTTTTTCCTCCCCGCCCCGGGGCGGATCGACATGATCTCGTGCCAAATGCAAGTCCTCCAACTGTGATCCCAGCTCCCCTTGTTGTAGTTGGGCGCTTGCCAGCGGCCTCATAATGGCCAACCCCCAGCACAGCGCTTTCTCCCGCTCCTCAACTCAATCTCTCCCTTTAAGCTTTTCTTCAAGGCGCCTCTAGTTTAGAATTCTCGCTTTTAGTTTCAAGCGCTAGCAGGCAGCCTGGACTTGCCCGCTTCTTACCTTATTCTTGACCAGAGCTTATATACAGTGGTCTGTTCCCGCCTCGGCAGTCGCCCACAGCGGGAGAGGACCCTCCCTCTACGACGCCTTCGCCTGCCGCCAAACTCGAGAGTTATATTATCCATTGACATCCTAAATTCCTCTTACGAGCACCACTATCATCCCTAAGAAAACCTCGACACGGCCATCTTTTCCTGTCGTCAGAGACTGTTGTCCCTCTTTTCTCTCTACTTGCTACCGCTCCTGTGCAAGGGCTCTGGCGCAACCATCTACGCCCAAGCCGATCCTGCAGTTCATCAGGCTTGGGCGCTTGCTCTAACCGACAAGGATATTCCCCGCAGCCGATATCGTTGTGGCTTTTTCTGGCCGTTTGAAGGAAGACGAGTACGAGGAGGTGCCGCTTCTCACCAAGACATTTTCGTCTGCTCAAGACGTCTGTCTCAGTTTGTTCTTGCGTGAGACTCTGCTCGGCTGCATCTTCCGCCCTCGTCACACATCGCACAGCAGATTCGTGCTCACGACCGCTGCCACACTCGACGTTGCTCGTCGTCCGCCGTCGCTCTTCTACGATACAGACTGACACGAGATCAACGGTTTGGCGCCAATCAAACAGTGGCACGTTTCTCACCTACAACGATAGCCATACATCCATTCGCAGTGCCAAACACATACCAGCGACGAAGAAAAAGGACAACAACGAAAAAGAAACGCCACAGAATATGCATTACAACATGAGCTACGCCTACAACCTCCAAGCCACTCAGCCGGATCGCTCTGCCCATGCTAACGCCGCCGGCCTAAAGCCACTGAGACCCAAAGCCGCGGCGCATAGACGCGCACTGGACCCTGAAGACCTCACCAGGCGCCTCCAGTTTGTCATTGCCGAGCGCAAGGCCCACGATGATAAGAGACGCAAGTCGCGCATGGTGCAATCCTCGGGAAGGACCTTTCGCACGCAAGAGACGAGCGAAGCAAAGTCGCTCCACCGCCGAACACTGACGCTTGATTCGTCCAAGGAGAGGCGCAAGACAAAGGGTGCCGACCACCAGAGTGAGAACAGTCTGGCGGCGCGCTTTCGCCGGCGCGCCTCCAAAACGGCCCTCGATGAACAGCTCTCGTCGAACCCAGCATGTTCGGATGGCCCATATGTCCCACGGGTCGCAGCTTCGCAGTTTGCCAACACAACGCTGGGAGAATCGCCCCCGGACAAGTCCCAGATCCACAGGCTCTCGCGGGCGGCACTCAAATATCACATGGATGGCATCAACGGCGACTACCAGGTTGCCTCCACATCCGTGCCCGGTGCCGCGCCCATTGAGCAGGCCAAGGCTCTGCGCCGCGCCCAGACCTTGAGAGAAAAGAATTACGACCGCAACCAGTTTCAGGCCTTCTCCATGCCTGAAAACTTGGAACCCGTCATCATGTCGCCGCTGAACCGGCGTCGTAGCATCTTCACCGCGCATCACCCGGAAGAGAAGCAGCTCCGCGCATCTCGCCGCAAGAGCACCGGAAGCTTCGTTGGCACCGATACGTCGCCCCGGTGCTCCGTCTTCCTGCCACCGATGAACTCCACGGATTTGGCAACCGTCGCCGAAGCGCATCGAGTCGATTGGACCCAGAGCGATGAGGTGGCCGCCACCTCACCGCCACGTCCCAAATCTACCTCGCCGGCGCAAAGCACCAAGGGCGAGTCCAAGTGGAACTTTCGCGGCCGTCTTAACAGCTTGCACAGGAATAAGGAGGAAAAGAGCCCCTCGCCACCCAATGATGCCGTGGAAGTGCCAAAATCGCCCATAGCAGCTTTGTTTGCTCGGTTCAGGCGGTAATTTGTCAAGCCTGCACAATACAAAATGAAATGATGTACATGATGACGACGCCCAACGATTCGGTGGAAGAAGCTCGGTCTGGCGTCTAATATAATTTTAGTCGATAGCCCCATGATTAGGAAGCAAATGATATACCGAGGCAATTATAGCCCTCGTTCCCGTTCTTCACCTTTTGCTCTCCTCATGCATTAGTCGTTCAATGAGTTCTGAATCCTCTGTCGCAGCTTGTCTCTGCAGCAGAGCGGATGCCTCGGCCTGCCCGTTCATCAGATGCATGATGAGCTCGCAGTATTCCTCAATGCCCTCTCCCGAAAGACCGTCTGCTTTGCGGGCCTTTCGCAGGGCTTCCTTTCCTTTCTTGATCCCCACATCGTGGTTCCAGCTCTCCCTTTTACTCGGCAATCCCCTCAGCAGCGAGGCCGGGATGCCGCCGTTGTTTTGCGTCGACTCGGTAGGAGGTTGCATGGCGGCGTAAATGTCGGCGAGCTGCTGCGGCAAGCTGGGGTACTTGGAGAAGAGCATCTGCAGCTTATCAGAGGCCGAGTCGAGAGCGCAAAAGGGGTTGCTCCTGTCATTGGCTTTGGTGGGAGCTGCGGCGGCGACAGTCGTAGTTGTGGTGGCTTGCGGTGTCTCAGCGGGCTTCGGTTCGGGATCCGGAGGGTGGTTTTCGCGATGCACTTTGTTGCACGTCACGGAGCAGCTGCGATTCGGACAGGGCGTTAGCAAATCCATCTATGCGTTTGCATGCATCACCAAAGTATCGTCGCGAGCAGCTGTCTCGCGGGGGCTCATCTCCAACGTACTATGGCAGGTAGCATCTGGGACATTTATATTTGGGCGGTTCTTGTTGGCAGACTCCGCATAGAGATTTTATCGCTTGATCTGCCGGAGCTTGCTCCGATTCGCTTTGTTGCACCGATTTGGTGTCGCCGGGCGAAGACATGACTGATGGCTGGGGTTGCGCACAGAGCTCCCGTTGTCGCGGAGGAAACCGCGAGAATAACGACGCTGACAGTGAGATGTAGAGATATAAAATAATATCTATACGAATTAATAGAACCGAAGCTTCGCTCTCAAGTGCATCGAACTCTGTGTAAATCGTTGTAATGTTATCTTGCGACGGAGTAGCAGATGAAGGGAAAAAAGTCGAACAGCAAACGGCAAAAGCTCCGCAAACGCTGGAGCTTGGCGCGAGCGAGGTACCACTGTACTCTTTCTTCTCTTGCTGCACCCCGATTTTCGGGTCTTGCATCATAACTCCACCATTACTAATGAGTTCTCAACCATACGCCCTCAACTTTTTTCCTTGGAGTGGACTACCCCCATTGTATGACTTGAACACAAGCACGCAGGCGCATCGTCATTAATTACTCGTCTCTTTTCAATCCAACCACCAACCAATTCACTGCTACAACACACCCCTATTTACAGTCGCTCTACACTGCACATCATAATGGCCGCCGCGTCCACCCCGTCGCGGTCCGTCCTCGCCCGCGCGCTCCTCCGCTCGGCTACCTCTCGGCCGGTGGCGACATGTCCGATGCAGCTGCGCCAGAGCCTCCGCGCGGCCGCGGCCGCCGCCTCCTCCGCCTCCTCGCAAGGCCACCGCCCGCGCGCTATGAGTACCGCCGCCGTCGCCGCGTCTCCATCACAATCCCGTGGCACACGGCGCCCGCAGGCCCACGCTCTCGCGCGCACTCCGCAGCATCCTAGCGCCGCCGCCGTCGCACGCCGCACCATCTTCATCCAGACCGAGCCGACGCCCAACAGCGACGCGCTCAAGTTTCTGCCCAACCACCGCGTGCTACCCGAGGGCTTCGCCGCGCCATTTGTCGAGTATATGAGCCCGCGCGCCACCATTGCCCCGCCGCACCCGTCGCCGCTCGCCGCCAAGCTCATGAACATTGACGGCGTCACGTCCGTCTTTTACGGCGCCGACTTCATCACCATCACAAAGGCCAGCGACGCGAACTGGGCCCACATCCGGCCGGAGATTTTTGCCCTCATCACCGAGGCCATCACCTCGGGCGAGACCATTGTCACCTACAAGGAGGCGCCTGCGGGCGCTGGAGCGGCGCCTGCGGAGGAGCAGGCCGACAGCTTAGCCTACGACGAGGACGATGACGAGGTCGTGGGTATGATCAAGGAGCTTCTGGAAACGAGGATCCGGCCCGCTATCCAGGAAGACGGCGGCGACATTGAGTTTCGCGGCTTCGGCGAGGACGGGTTCGTCAACCTGAAGCTCCGAGGCGCGTGCCGAACGTGCGACTCGAGTACGGTGACGCTTAAGAATGGTATCGAGGGCATGCTTATGCACTACGTAAGTTTTGGCTTCTTTTCGACCCTTTTTATGTAGTGTACACAGCCACTAACGTGCAAGCAGATTGAAGAAGTCAAGGGCGTCCGCCAGATCCTCGACGAGGAGGAGGAGATTTCTCTGCAAGAATTCGCCAAGTTTGAAGAAAAACTGAAGCAACAAAAGGGTGTTGCCCAAAGTGCATAGATTGGAGAGAAGAAAGAAGCAAACATTCTTTCTCTTCAAAGGCCTTTCTAGAGAAGCCATTTTAGATTCATTCGACTGTATTATTTAGCATGCCTGGACGTTTTGTTTCGGGCCATCATCAACGACATAGATATTCCCAAAGAAGGCTGCATTCAAGCGCAAGTCGAATAACCGCAGCAAAATTGACGTTAATTTCATTTCAGTCTTGTACATGCGGACTATCGCCTCTGATGGCTTCGCCTTCCTGTTTCTGATATCTTGGTCAGAAATGCAAGATTCCTCTTTGCTCAGAATAGCTATGGATGGGTTCGCTGGTTGTATCCCGACTTGCAAGTTACTCAAGTAGGACGCTGAGGACTTGAGTCTGTCGTTTGCTCAACCATTCAAACCAGCTCTCTGGCTCCTACAGGGGTACTTTGAATGAGACAGGAGCTTGCCCATGAAGTCGTCAGAACCGTTGAAAGATGAAAGCCAAGAACGTTAGTTGTGCTAGCGTGCAGAGTCTAAATCATTCTCGTGCTGTTACTACAATGGTAGGCTTTGTGTGTGAATACCAGTCAGATGGTCGACGACGCAGGGACACAGCAACATTGTATGTACTAGAATTTGGAGGTCATTCATGCCTCGTGTAGTTGATTCCTCAAAACGACCCCGAATTGACTGAAGATTTGTTTCATCCATCTTTTTTGGCTGCTCCGAGACACATCTGCCGCGATTCAAGCCTCGAACAACTTCGCACCGTCTCAGAAGCCGCCTGCATGTTCTATGTGGGCCTGCATTGAAGCCAGAAAGAGTGCAGGGGCCAACCGGAGAAGCAGATAATTCAATCATCGCAGCCAGCTGACTAGAGAGCTTTGTGGCTTTATAGTTTGATGCGCCGTCACCAGACCTCTGGTCGGGGCCACCTGACTGGTTCAACGGCGAGGGCTGGACCAGGGTGTGGGTAGCAGGCGGGGGTTCTGGATCCGTGGTCGATTGTGCGGGGTGCCGACGATCTCCCCCAGACTTGGTCAGCAATGAGGGTTGCCCGTCTTGCACTCCGTGCCTCCTTGCCGCAACGGGCGGGACAAGCTTTCTAATTGCAACGGCTGACTTGTGTTCAGCCTTCGAGGTCGAGTTGAGAGAGCTGCGATATCGACACGCGTTATATAGGGGGGAAAACTGCAGCCTTCGAAACTAGCCGACGCATATATCGTGCGAGATGGATGCATCATTCAGTATGTACGCCAACTCTCGGTCAAAGTAGGGTGCAATAGATCGAGGTCGGAGTTTGAAGCTGATGTCATTACATTGCGCATCATGTCAGCTTGCGCGGAATCCGTTCAGAGTAGCACTTCGGAGGGCCATTGCCATGCATGCATCCACACGAGCAGCGAGGCAAGTGTCCTCGTGCTGTCTTGATCTTCATCCACGTTCATCCTACCCATCATGCATAGAGCTTCTCTGCCATTCTGTATCCAAGACGAGGCATCTGACCGAGTGGCGTGTATGCCCTTTGCGAATTTCAATGTAGCTCGTGTAATCAGGACCGTGCTGGCTTGCTCGCTCGCTTTCTCGAGCGCTCAGCGGAGCTCATCCACAGAACTGGAACAGTTGGTTCTGTTGACGCAGGTCTCCCTGTGTTGATGCTTTGCCGATCAATCGTTCCTCGGCAGTGTACGGATAGCAAAATAGCAATACAAAACCTGCTCAAGGCGGCGCATGGTGCACTCTGACCGTTCAGAGAGCCTCTTGCGGCAATGGTTTGATAATCAGCCATCAGCAGCCCCTTGACTATTGTACTCGACCTGATGCTCGATCCCACAGCGCGTAGTGCCATGCGCACTGTGAACAGACGAGCAATGTCAGTTGTCACACTTGCAACCTGCAGGGCAGCTGCGCTGAGTAAAATGAGAATGCCCCATTACGCGGCATGGGCTTATGCAGGTGGACTGTATTGGTACTCCATAATGCATGCGACGCAGCGTGGCAGCAAAGAGAGGTAGGAGTTGATAGTGAGGTGCCTGGCTGCTCGGGACAGTTGAGCTTGACTAAAACACGAGCTTGAGCAAAACAGAACTGTCAATCAGATTCGGGTGCACCGGTCAGGGTATTAACCCCCTTGTCAGTCTAATAAGCAAAGCTGTCCTGGATCCCTAATTTAGCGATCCTTCGTTACGAGGAACCTAGTGCAGGGCGGTGGTGTCGGCCGCCAATCTTTGGTCAAAGCCCTGAAGCCTCTAGCAGTTTTTAACATAAGGAAAGTCAAGTGTCTCGGCTGCCTATTTGAGTCTTTCCTTTTTTTCTTTTTCTTCCTGTCTGAAAAAGTTTTGTCGTCGTCGTCGTCGTCGTCGTCGGTCTTGTCCTGCAAAGCTTGGACAACACGCCACTGAAGACGAGGCGAAAGCTACAGGTAGAGTGGCGTTCTGCGGACTGGTGCTGTGCACCTCACAACCTCAGGAGGGAGTACCTAGCCTTGATATTGAATGTGCCAGTAAGGACAGAGCATTAGCATCTGGCAACAATCTTGGCAGATGCACAGGCTCAATGATTCGGAGCATTTCCCGTATTGGACACAATGACAACAACGGGCGCTGGATGCTGCAAGATGCAGCCGCCGCATCGCAGGAATGGAGTTTGATGCGCCGCAGGGTGAGCAATATGGGATGGGCCACAAGCCAGTGTAAGCAAGACAGTTTGGCCCGGCAGTTGGCCAGGTTTCAAGCGACGACGAATTAATTACCAATTGCAGGCCATCGAGAAATAGCGTGTTTATCTTGTTCGTAAACAGTTGCACTATTTGGGCGTTTTTTGGCCTACAAGTGGCGTTGAACTACAAGCATGCAATGCCGTTGTGCGGCGTGCTGTATTCAATACATGAGCTGGACTTGATTATCCCCCTCTTGCGCCACATATAGGGGTACTTTGGTACCAGGTTCATGGGCTGAGCCTTGACTCCGTTCGCCGCAGAGCATTGACCAGTTGTGGGTGCAGAATTTCGCCTCCGGCTTTGTTGTCCCGGCCGTCCAGACCTGTTGCTTGCATTGTATAGTCATCAATAATTGTGCAGGGTGGTGGCGCGTATCAGTGGACGGAAGCAGCCAAGCAGCGCTGCCTTGCATACAGCCGGCCCTTGGCTTTGTCCACTGGGGCATGGGGCACAAGTTTGCCGATTTGACGGCGATGCAACGCAGCGGACGAGGAAATTTTTTATGAGTAGTTACCGAGCGCCGCGTGCCGGCTGCAGAGTTGCACATGGGAGGCAAGGAGGGTCGTTGTCGCCAGTG
Source organism: Beauveria brongniartii (assembly GCA_030782485.1). Classification (NCBI taxonomy): domain Eukaryota; kingdom Fungi; phylum Ascomycota; class Sordariomycetes; order Hypocreales; family Cordycipitaceae; genus Beauveria; species Beauveria brongniartii. The sequence goes on from JARJPP010000504.1 coordinate 24,002, forward strand.
CACTGAGAATTGGTGTGGCAGACATTACGGGCACGCGCTATTTCGAGGGCTCAAGAGATGGTGCAGGGCACGACTCGTTTCGACGCTGGAAGAGTGGAAATAGAACTTTGAGAGAAGGCTACTTCTGAAATCAGATGAGCATGTGTTGGGGCAAGATGAACAGAACACACCGCAAGCCATGATTGAGCAGAAGAATTAACTAGAAGCAGAAGCATCCCCGCCAACCAGTGCGTGCCAGTCCTTGACCAGAAGAGTAAGATAGTTTAAGGTCGCTGGGGTTGGAGCTAAAAACGGCCTGATTGAGCCCCTCTTTGCATCAGGCCGTCCTCCACAAAGCTATTTCGCGGATCGCCAAGCATCGCTGGTGCTTTCCTGCCGTTGGCAGAGCAAGCAGCAAGGTGGAAATACACACGGCGACGTGGACGCTAAAAAGGAGGGCAAGTGGGGCAATGTCCGTGACAGCAACTTGAGGAACCCCAGTTTAGCCCGGTTGAGGGCGCAAATGGCAAGCGGTTTGGTGGGCATCCACCGCCCCAATGTCTCTCCAAGCCCTGGTGGTTAGTTAGTGGCCAGGTATCACAATATAACCTTGCCCAAGGCAAGGGGCTGCGAACACCCTAAAAATACCACGACTGTTGATGTAAAAAGAAGAGAGAAATCGCGAGTGTCAAGGGGAACAAGACGAGTACCTTCGTTATTCTTTTTACAATCAGTTTTGGGCTATGACTCCTACCTATACGTCATCTGCAGGCAATTGCCTCCCACCTCCCTACCTGGGCACATAGGTACCTAGGTACCTAGGTACCTAGGTCAACTACGGCAGGCACCCTCTTGACTGGCGTCCCGACAATATTTCTTCTCCCCATTCTGCGCTACGAACCCACTCCAAACCCCCCCAAACCGTCGGCAGGTACCTTCCAATAGAAGGCGACCCCCTAAAAAGCTTGCCCCAGCCACCATCCCACTAGCCCTGTAGCAGCAATAGCGCACCCTTGACGCTCTGCCACGGCTTCGTCTCCCCACTTGTTCTGGGCTAACTCGCCTCCATTTTTGAACAACCTCAAGTTGTCTTGCTCAGTTGCTGCTCCTCTTCTCTCCTAGCCTCGCAACTCGCTACCACCTGCCCGCTGTCCTCTTCCTCTGTCGCAGCTTTCATCCCGTCTCCCCCGCTTTCCACCCTCGTGCTCATCCATTCCACATACATCTTCTTTCCTCGTTCCTTCCATCATCCTCTTCTCTTTTATTTATCCCTACTTCTTCTCACAACCAGTCTCGCAGCCACTCCTTCCTCTTTCGCCTGGTTTGGCTCCGTTCGCCACTTTCGACCGCCTGACGCGCCCGCCAAAGTTTCTTCTCAGGCGCCGATCACCTGTCCGCGACCCGACGTCGCGCAGTCTTGTTCGCAACGCACAAAACAATTCCCGCCTTCTCTGCCCAACTCTCTTGCTCGTCAGACTATGCAAACCGCCTAGAGCTTCGTCTTTCTACCAGTCCCGCACCCCTCTCGCGCCGCGCTCGCACCTGGCTTCCCTGGTGTTTTTGCATGGACACTGGTCTCCGTCGCCTCGTTCTCATGCGCCTTATTACTATACGCCACAATCTATAATCGCGCTGCAACTAGACACGCATCGACTTTTAGACGCCTCTTTACCCCTCCCGATTTCTCTATACCATTAATCCACCGCCCGTGACGCAGCTGCCCGCCACCTCGACTCACCCACCAACCGCCCCCTACTGTTGCTCGCCACCACCTACTCCCACGTTCAAGGTCGGCCGCGCACCTACTCTTTTGCGCTTGGCTGCTTTGGCAAATAATCTTCCAACTATCTACTCTTGATTATCCATGCTACGAAGCGGTACTGGCGCTTTCAGGCAACCGACGACTGCGATATAGCCGCCGCAACCAACGCTCGCCCTTACCCAGCCACCTCTGCTACAAACATCACTCTCCTCCATTGTCGCGTCTACAATGAGCAGTGGCATCAAACCGAATCAATCTGGTAAGCTGTCGCACGCTCCTGGCAGTCAGAGTCTGCTGCTGGAAAAGGCTCGCGTCAGAACTTCTACCCCAGATTCCGAGGCGCTCGCAAGCTCAGAGGACGAAGGCGATCATCGCCAGGACTTCGTTGTTACCCAACCCAATAAGCCAGCCCGCAGATCATCTTGGTTAAACGATACCTCGCAGCCTTTGCCTCGGCCCCGTCAAGGCTCTTTCGCCAGCAACACCGTCTCGTCTCCCAACGCGTCGCACCCTTCTACACCCTCAGCGGACAACACTGCTGGACCCTGGGGCTCTCATTCAGCTTCATCCGCAATGTCTCGTCCTCCCGGTTCATCTTCGTTTCCCTGGGCAACCGGTATTTGGAACAACGACCGCAAGGATCCTCCATCCAGGTTGACCGAAGTTTTACCCTCGCCTACATCGACCGTGCCTCCTGGCACTGCTGGCAACTCGTTCGTTAGTTCAGATCAGGGACTCGCGCAAACCTCTCCCTCACGAGACCAGGGACAAAATAGTCAGATTCCGTTCGCTATACCGCTTCAGCCAACCCCCAAAACGTACCGATCGCAATCATACTCGGTGGGTCAGATGGAGCTAGAAGCGCCCACTTCCTCGGGCATGAGCTCTTCTGCGATTCTTGGTCGCGCGAGGCATCATCCTGCTCTGCAGCATCGTCCTTCTCGCCCTAGTATGTTGAGCGAAATGTCCAACGATGGATCCCTCCTAGGCAAGGTCAAGGAAGTCGAGGACGACGAAGACGAGTGTGCTAGCGAATCTCTGCAAAACTCGTTCCACCAGAGCGCTGAGTCCAAGACCATTGAGATGCTCACCAGAGAAAATGCTTTGTTGCGTCAGCAGCAGTTTACACGCATTCGACCCCGCGCTTCCACGGGTGCGTCTTATTTGACCAATGGACATCCTCTCCACGAGGTCGTACTCGAAGAGTCCGATTACGCCATTGACGAGCTCGATGAGAATCATGACCCAAAGGACTCTATGGGCCGCCGTGCGTCGCACCGCCGCATGAGTGAGTACGGTCCTCCAACCTATCGAACTCCCCATGGCATGGAAGGTCGTAAGTTGGAAAATGCTCAACTCAAAAAAGCCCTTTGGTCAAGCTCGCCGAGTTACTCGTTGGGCGATCCTTCACAGAGCAGGCGCCATTCTTTTGCCAACATGCCAACTCGTCAAGGATCCATCAGCTCTATTGCAGACTCTGTTGCAACTCTCGAGGCTGCTCAGGCCGATCAGCAGTCGGTGCATTATGGTGGTAGCTTCCAGGATCCTGCTACCTTGATGGGTTTGAGCAACTCAATGAATTCGCACGTCAATGGCATGAGCAGTGCGATGCAGGCCAACTTCACCAACCCATTCGCAGGCCAATTTGCTCCACAAAACCAGTTCCAGAACCGCCCGCCGTCACCCCGCCACATGTATGGCATAGGTCAGCCTCGCCTCAACCAGCTGCTGCATGTTGTTCTTTTCAAGTGCGCCAGAGCCGATGTTTTCTATATCCAGGAAGGAACTGGTCTTACTGTCAAGCCTGGAGACCTCGTAATTGTCGAGGCAGATCGAGGCACTGATCTGGGCACTGTCGCAAAAGACAATGTAGACTGGCAAACTGCGAAGGATCTCAAGGAGCACTACGCAGAAGAGCAATACAAGTGGCTTATGATGTATTCTCAAGGCGCTGCCGCTGCTCAAGAGGGGAATGGTGGAATGTTGTCTGCTGCGCATGGCTTGCCCGGTAGCGCTGTGGGAGGCATGGGCCCAGCCGGCCAGCATCACATGCAAGAACCACCTAATGGCGAGATCCGCCCAAAGCTCATCAAGCGCCTTGCCCAGAATCACGAGGTGCACGCGCTTCGAGATAAGGAAGGCCAGGAGGCCAAAGCGAAGAGAGTTTGTATGCAGAAAGTCAAGGAGCACGGGCTCAACATGGAGATTCTTGATGCCGAGTTCCAGATGTAAGCTGCTCCAAGGACAGGAACTTAAGTCGTTTGCTAATCTGGAGATAGGGACTGGAAAAAGCTAACCTTTTACTACTTTGCCGATGCTTACATCAATTTCAACTCTCTTGTGACGGACTTGTTCAAGATTTACAAGACAAGAATCTGGATGTCGGCCATCAATCCAGCCTCGTTTGCCAGCCCTACCTTGGGCATTCAGGCACCGAGCGGAGTAGGACCCGGCGCGGTCAACCAGGGCAGGGCTTCCGCCACCGGTGATCGCAGAGGAAATACGCACCAGCATGAGCAGCAACAGCAGCCGCCTCCCCAACCGGTGCAAGCCATCTCACCAGGCCCTCAGGGTCGCGGCATGCGTCCCGGCACTGGTGCAGGAGGTTTCAATCAGCCATCTATGGGGCTGGACCGGCATGTGTCTCCTGTGCCCGCCACTGGTTACCCCAACTCGAACTACGCATTTGCTCCTGCGGGTGCTTTTGGCAATGCTAGACCGCCGCACGGCCTTTATAACACAGGTCCTTCTCCTGGCATGGAAGGAGTTTCTGGTGGATTCCAGCATCCGGGAGATTTTCAAGCACCACATCGGCGCTTTCACCCTGGACAAGGTGAAGGGCTGCCTCAACACCACTTGCAGCGCGGCTCGCCCATGTCCACCCAGGGAGACTGGTCTGCCGCATTCCAAGGGCTTTCCCTCAACACTCATTAATAGCAATTTAAGGACAGGCGAGGATTTATATTCGATTTGTGTACTTTGTTGTCAGCAATCCTCGCATTCGTTCTCTCCTCACGGCCAAGCAAAATGATTTCTACATATGCGAAAGACAAAATATCGAAAATTAAAAAGAAAGACGGACGGTATGGGGAAGATATGGGCCTACGACTCGCAAAAGCAGTTTTACCAATGGGATTTTGGTTTGGGACGGCGTCTGACAATTTTATACCTGCTGGACAAAGACATTTGGATCATTCATTTCGCTAAGACTTTACTTTCGGGCGCGCGGATCATTTTCAATATTGTTTTTTGTTTTCGCTTGTGCCCCTTCTGCCCCTTTGCCCCCTTGATTTCGCTGCGTTTTTATCAGCGTCTCGTGGTCACCAAGTTATGGTGACATAACACACCACTGGCTCCAACAGCGCAAGAGCCAGACAAATTGTTACTGGATAATAGCGGTGGATATAAGAGCGATACCGAAAAGATTGAGACGAAGAACAGACACGACCTTGTTTTTTTCCTTTCATTCTGAATTTTCTTGTTCCATTATTTCTTTCTTGCTTATCTTGCGGTTTTTAAAGGGCTCAAAGAAACTATAGATCAAGAATGGCGGTTGGGGATTCGGAGATGTTGATTTTGTGGCAAGACCTCTGGCTGCACCTCACGACAGACTAATGTGCAGCCAGAAGGGCTTCCAGACTAGAGAACTCAGCAGCGATGGAGTAGCCGTCTAATACTGTCTGTGTATAGCAAACACGCTTATGGAATTGATTTTTTTTTCTTGTGCACTGATCATTGGACACGTTATGCAAATTCGCATGGATCACGTGTGGACATCATGGTGGCAGCTGTCGACGGCTGCTTTCCCAATACAGTCGGCATTTTGCCAAACTCAAACGTGCTGTGCAAATAAGGAGCGTCATCCGCTAGGTCACCACTATTTATCACTTGGCTGCTTGAAGATCAACAGTCTTGATTCGCACCCGTTGGAGACGATCGCTACCAAGTCTTATACGACCAGAGACAGCATGGCGCAAACGGGCTCGCGCAAACGAGGTCGAGCGACAGCAGGTAAGCCTACACTCCGCGAAAATGTTCATCACAAGTCGCACCAATTTTTTTGGCGCCTTATTTAGCCTATCTTTTGTAGATTCAGTCGACTCTGATCAACCCAACAACTCCAAAAGAGCCAATGCGACGAGGAGGTCAACAAGGTCTGCAAAAGATCGTGAAGCTGGCAAGAGCCTCGGTGGGAAAAAGTGAGACTTGATTAGGCCCGTCATTCATCTGGGTTCTGAACCTGTATTAACATCGATGCCAGCTCACATGGTGCCATTACAGCAGCAAAGCAGAGTCGCAAAGGAGCAGTCGATGCCATCGAAGAGATTCGAGCAAAGGGAGACGAAGTATTTCTCACAATTGATAGCGAGCGTCGCAGATTCAAGTGGGTCATCCAAACCAAGATGTAAAGCAATTACACCGGTGATTTGTGCTGAATCTTCTACAGTGATGACCATAGCGGCAGAGCAGACGAAAGCTTTGCCGATTCGCTCGCTACCGAGCGTGCGCTACACTCGCATGACCCGATCGCGGGCTGCGAGGCCTTTGAAGAGGCCAAGAGAGCCCTGCAGAAATTCCAGTTACTCATGGCTCGCTACGACGCCGTCGACAATCAAGCTTCGGGTCCTGCAGAGCCACGATGGATGCGCTGGAAGCAGGACGTTGTCGACCTCAACGCCCTCAACGGCAAGGCCAAGAGGCTCGCCCGCCAGATGACAGAAGGGCACTTATCTCCAACTGGCTGGCCAGACTTGTCGGGTCCGCAGACGGGTGGTGAAGATCAGGAGCTGGCGCAGATTGCCATGGAGATCTTGGACGAGGCGATGCCCAAGGGCACTGCAACATGGGGAACCGCGGCGGCTCAGCTCGTCGATGTCTACGGGCGCATGCTGAAGGATACTTTTTAAGTGAAAGGACGTGTAAACGTGATGGGAAACATGTAACGATGGTGTTCTGTGATGGCTGGCTACATAATGGAGTCTACTTGCTTTGGGTTGATGTCGGAGAAGACGTTGGTGGACAGCTTAGCTACTCTTCTATCAAATATGCATAAAATACATAACTGACTAACCCCACCATCTTCAAGCCAATCTAGATTGGCATAAATAAAAGGGCAAGTTGCTTTCGGACGGCTCCACTCCACAAGCCAGCGGCGGCATTACCTAATCATGGATGACTCAGGAAAAGTTCGAGGGCAGGCAGACAAGGGCAAGGCGGGGATGGTGTTAGGGTGCTAGCTACCAAATGAGACTAGCGCGTCGCTTAGCCCACACAATGCTCGCAATTTTTCGACCTACACTTTTCCCGTCGCACCAGTGGGCAGCACATTTTGAAATTTCTCCTTCGCTATCGCTCTACTAACCCACGGCAGGAACATCATCACCACATAAGCCGGTATGTCCTTTTCTACAATACGCCTCAATCGACTCGAACTCGCGCTCGATAATAGAATCGCCTCATTGATTCGACGAGAGTTTCTTTCGATTGAGGTTCCCGCGAGTTGCCGTCGCCAAAACGTCGTCGTTGCTAACGTTGAGATGCAGCCAAAATGGGTGCCCTCAAGTATGTCGAGGAACTTCAGAAGAAGAAGCAGTCCGATGTGATGCGCTTCCTTCTCCGTGTTCGCTGCTGGGAAGTACGTTGAACCCTGCCAACAACCGTTTTCGCTTTTTCTACATCGCCTCGATTTCAATACCCGTTTTGCTCTTTTGCCTTTCGCTGTTGTGGGCGATCCTCTGTCGACGGGTGTGGGTTGGAACAATCTTGCTTGGATCGCTGAGAGGGATTCGAGACTGGCTCTGGCTTTGCTGGAGTGTACAGCATCGAACTTTTCAAGCCGCTCCTTGCTCGACCAATCCACACCCGGCGTCAAGTCGCTTCTGCTATACAGTCGTTGAACATTATGCTGAGACTGCATCAATATAGCTCCGTCAGTTGAACGTCATCCACCGCGCCTCGCGCCCTTCGCGCCCCGACAAGGCCCGCCGTCTTGGCTACAAGGCCAAGCAGGGCTACGTTGTGTACCGCGTCCGCGTCCGCCGTGGTGGCCGCAAGAAGCCCGTCGCCAAGGGTGCCACTTTCGGTAAGATTTTTACTTCGCCTCGTCGACCGGTAGTGCAAGAACAGACTCGCTAACGGGATATCGCTCTCCAGGCAAGCCCACCAACATGGGTGTGAACCAGCTCAAGTACCAGCGCTCCCTCAAGGCTACCGCTGAGGAGCGTGTCGGCCGCCGCTGCGCCAACTTGCGCGTCCTCAACTCGTACTGGGTGAACCAGGACTCGACCTACAAGTACTACGAGGTCATCCTTGTCGATCCCCAGCACAAGGCCATCCGCATCGATCCCCGCATCAACTGGATCGTCAACCCCGTCCACAAGCACCGCGAGGCCCGCGGCCTCACCGCCACCGGCAAGGCCTCCCGTGGTCTCAACAAGGGTCACCGTTACAACAAGACCCGTGCTGGCCGCAGAAAGACGTGGAAGCGCCACAACACCCTGTCCCTCTGGCGCTACAGGTAAAGGTTGGTGCGCGTCCGCGCACCCTCCGGCAGCTCACAAATTGTCGACCGAATTCGTTTCCAGTCTCTCCCCGGATCGCACACACATACACGGGGTTCTTTTCTCTCCAGGGCTTCTCGGGGAATGCATTGCTTGCGTTTTGCTTGGACTTTGTCTCGTCTTTGGTCGCTTGCGTGTGCTACAATCTTTTCTCGGTCTTCTTGGTGGGAAAGAAGAAAGAGAGCCCCCCATGTAATTGGGCTGTAACACCTTGATGGGTCTAGAGAGCTCAAGTCTGGGGGTTTAACGTCTATTTTCGGTAGCTTGCAAAAATAACTTTCGGATGAATCAAAATGAAGTGGGAACGAGGATGTTCCAGTATTCAATATTTCAATGGGTCCGCTACTATCGAGTTTGTGATGCCTGTTCAGATGGAAATCTTACTCAGAAGTGGATTACGCATCGGAGCAATGCCTTTGACTATCCATCCTAACTAACATGTGATCTTAACAAGCATTCTTTTATACCATGTCCAGCTCATTACGACACAATTCGTTGCGATACGCCGACGTAAACCCCCCTTTTACTTGACGTCGCTCTCTTCTGATGGCCAGGGAAAGTCCCGTCAGAATCTGCAGTCTCCATCGCTGGGCAACCGCGGATCATCCTTGAGGCCCGTTCGGTCTAGCCGCAAGCCACGGTGTTGCATATTGCCGTGGGGAGGGGGCTTGCAGTGCTGACGCCCATGGTCAATTACCGGGTAAAAATCGATTTTTGGGCATAATCTGCTGAAATGGTGGTTGCAACAGTATATAAACATACAGCTCGTGCCGGTCCGGCAAGCAGCTTCTGAGACAAATACAACCTCGGGAGTGTAAGTGGCGCCACAGTCTTCAGAGGTCACTTGATTGGAATCTCCGATACACGCAGTCTCACATTCCCAGTTGGGCATTCTTCTCGTTGGGAGAGTGATGGAAAAGCAAAGCGTTTCGAGGGACCAGAGTTTGTCGAACGGGACGCTTATGGAGCGATATCCCGAATATGCGTCGACGGCGATTCTCGACGAATTGCGAGCCGAAGAGTATTCCTTTCTTGACGAGCACAGACACGTATATTTGGACTATACTGGCGCAGGTCTCGCTGCCCATTCTCAACACCGAGCCCATCACGAGCAGCTCAAGCACGGGACGTTTGGAAACCCCCACTCGAGTAACCCAACCAGCCGGGCCGCCACGGACCTGGTCGACGAGACGCGGCAACGAATACTGCAGCACTTTTCCGCATCGCCGGACGAGTATGCAGTAATCTTCACACCGAATGCGACGGGTGCGGCACGGCTCGTCGGCGAATCGTATGCGTGGCGGCGCGGCGTTCGCCTGGTCCTGACGGCGGACAACCACAACTCGCTGAATGGCTTGCGCCAGTTTGCGGAAAAGGGAAAGTCGCGTACGGTATATGTGCCTATCGCTGATGCAGACGAGCTGCGCATTCGAGAAGCAAACGTGGTGACCGCACTGTCCCGCAAACAAGTCTGCTCACCGCGAGCCTGGCTCGGGAAGAGCACGGCAGGCAGCGCGAGCAATCGCCGGGGTCTGTTTGCGTATCCGGCACAGAGCAACTTTACCGGCGTCCGCCATCCGCTGTCCTGGATCCGCCTGGCGCAGGAGCAAGGGTACGATGTACTTTTGGATGCAGCCGCGTACTTGCCGACGGCAAAGCTGGACCTGTCCACGCTCAAGCCCGAGTTTGTCATGGTCAGCTGGTACAAGCTCTTTGGGACGCCCACCGGCGTCGGGTGTCTTATTGCGCGACGAGACGCGCTGGCTCGGCTCCGCAGGCCGTGGTTCTCGGGCGGCACCGTACAGGCCGCGACGGTCGGCTTGCCCTGGCACCTCATGGAGGATGGCGAGGCTGGGTTCGAAGACGGCACCGTCAACTTTTTGTCCATCCCCGACGTCACCGTCGGGCTCGACTGGCTCTCCCGCATCGGCGTCGACACCGTGGCCACGCGCGTGCGCTGCCTGACGGGGTGGCTGCTCGAGCGGCTGCTCGCGCTCACCCACAGCGACGGCAGCCCTCTCATCGTGCGCTACGGGCCGGCCGACGTGCGCGGCCGCGGCGGCACCGTCTGCTTTAACATCCTGGACGCGTCCGGGGCCGTGGTCGACGAGCGGCTCGTGGCGGCCGAGTCGGCGGCGGCGGGCATCTCCCTGCGCACGGGCTGCTTCTGCAACCCGGGCGCGGGCGAGGCGGCACTGGGCATCACGGGCCGCGGTCTGCGCCGTCTGGTGCTGGCGCGCGCAGAGTCGTACCAGGACTTTGTCGACGCCCTGGACGGGACGGCGGTCGGGGCTATCCGCGTGTCGCTCGGCATCGCGTCGGTGGCGGCGGACGTGGATGCCTTGGTGGCGTTTGTGGAGGAGACATATCGGGACAGGGTGGTGACGACCAAGAACCTGCCGCCGCGCATGAAATGCTGAGCCGAGGCGGAGGAGATGCCGATAGAAGATTGTTTTTTTTTTTTAAAAGTTGTCATGCATAAATATGTTATTAGACATAGAAATACTAGTTACTTGCTGCTTTTTAACCGGCCAAACTATGAATCTATTGTTTGGTGTAATAGATTGATTGTGTCTGGAGCGGGTCTCGGAGCGCCAAGAATCAACTGTGTTTGCCGGAATCCCGCGACCCTTGCTGAACACGCAGGGCACGGCATTTAGGTCCAATGACAGCAGAGATATACATAAGCAACATCCCTTCTGCCGGCGTAAGAAAGAACGCTAATTGATGTTGGTGGTTCGTCTGTATCCACTGCGCGGTATGTTGTTGAGGCCGCTGTCGATCAGGGCATGCTCCGTCTACACAAGGTGATTGGCCTGGTGAACAGAGTGGCCGTCTATTCGACGGGTACAGTAAACTGCCGCTTATAAAAGCCAGAGGAAAGCACTGACGTAGGTTTTGACTGTCCGGAGCACAAGGAAACTGGCTTTGCTCATCCATTGAATCGAGTCAAGACTTGCAACATGCAGTTAAAGAGTCTCGTGTTAATGGCGGCCGCAGTTGCGGCGCTGCCCGAGTTTTCCGGCGCTCCGCGACCTGGCTCGCCGGAATCGATCAAGAACCTCAAAGACAAGATTAAGAATGTTGTCATCATGGTCATGGAGAACCGCTCCTTTGACAACCTGATGGGCGGTCAGACGCTGGCCGGCCTCGAGAATCCTATCCAGACGGGTCCGTACTGCAACCCGCTCAACATTAGCCTGCCCGGCAATGGAAACGGCTGCACCGAGGCGCTCGACTTTGACTCCATTATTGACGATCCTGACCACTCAATCTCAGGCAACAACCTCGAGTTTTACGGCTCCTTCACGCCCGACAATGCTGCCATCAAGGCGGGCAGTCTCCAGCCAGACATGAGCGGCTTCCTCACGGAGCAGATTCGTCTCTACGGTGGCAAGCAGGATGAAAAGGTTCTCCAAACTCAGGTCATTAACTATTATACTGAGACCCAGGTGCCAGTCATTACCGCATTGACGCAAAACTTTGTCGTCTTTAACCACTGGCACTCTGACGTCCCCGGTGTAAGTCGCCTCGTGTTTGCTCATCCTCGTTCGGGCCGTCGTCGAATCAAAAACTCACATCAAGCACAGCCTACCAACCCCAACCGCGTGGCCCTATGCTCGGGTACCTCGGCAGGCAAGGGCAAGAACAACTTCAAGTACAACACAATGACGCAAAAGTCCATCTTCCAGCAGGTGACGGAGCTGGGGCTCGAGTGGAAGGACTACCTGGTCGACACGTCGATCCAGGACGCGCGGTGGTTCACGTGGACGTACGACAGCAACAACACGCACCGCGTCGTCTTCATGGACGCTTTTTACGAGGACGCGCGCCTGGGCCGCCTGCCGCACCTCGCCTACATCAACCCGTCGTGCTGCGGCGAGGGCACCAACTCGATGCACCCGACGGGCCGCGTCTCGGACGGCGAGCAGCTCATCAAGGACGTCTACGAGGCGCTGCGCGCCTCGCCCCAGTGGAACGAGACGCTCTGGCTCATCACCTTTGACGAGACGGGCGGCTTTCACGACCACGTCCCGCCGCCCCGCGCCCCGCGCCCGGACAATGCCACGCACACCGAGACCACGCCCACCGGCCGCGACTACACTTTTACCTTTGATCGGCTCGGCGGCCGCATGCCCACCTGGCTCATCTCGCCCTGGGCCCGCGCCGCAGTCGAGCAGCGCGGCGTCAACGCGTGCGGCAAGACTGTCTCGTACCGTGCCACGTCGATTTTGCGCACGCTCGGCTACCTCTGGGGCTTTGCGCCGTATAACCCCCGCGTCAAGGATGCGCCCTCGTTTGATCATCTGATTGGTACTGAGCTGCGCACTGATGCACCGGAAACTTTTCCCACAGTCTCGCATTTCCGTTCGTAGTAAGGATGTGTTTTGGGGTAGCCCCGGTCCGAGCCTCATTATAGAGAACATGCATCGTTATATAGAACATAGACTGGTGGTTCTTTTTTTTTTCCCCAGACACATTACCTCGCCAATATTCTCTTTTCGCGTTATGGACTTGTGCCGGTGCTTACTCCATTTTGCTTGAATATAAAACTCTTGGTTCCGACGCAGTCATTCAATGCAAGTAGCGGTTCTCCACGAAACCAGGCGCTAGTACAAGCACGCCGGCGTGAATTCAGGCGTTGTGTAGCCTCATATATAAGTACTCTGATTGACTGCTATCCACGGTTCCTGTTGGTAAAATAATTGTTGGTAAAATAATGTGCCTAGCTCGGTTGTCGGGGCCGGGGACCCCGCAGCGCCAGTCAGAGTGGCGTGCTCGCAAAAGTTCTTTTGCCATCTGATAAGTGGCCTCGGCATTTGGGCATCGCCGCAAACCTGGTTCTTCAAACTTCAAACCCCGGGGCTGGGCAACAGCCGAGACGTATTATTCACAATGACGCAAATGAAGCCCATGGCGCCAGTTCCGCAAGAGGACCTCCAGACCGTGGTGCAGAGTCGCACTAGGGAGTGGCACTTTCACATTTACTTTCTGCTTCAATCGCCGACTGAAAAGGCCGCTGCCTTGGCGCTCCGCGATGCAGTGTTGAAACTTCGTCGCGATGGCAAGTTGATTTCGGGTCTTGTTCAGACTCGCCAACTAATCATTCATAGGCGCATTTGTCGCGGTGCCGCTGCATCGCGTCAATGAGTACCCGATTGGGCCGCATCCCGCTGGATCATACGAGAGTGAGCGCACAGCCATGAAGGTGTCGTCGGCAAAAGTTTTCATGTAGAAGCTGACTGTATTGTAGTCTGGGTTCCTGATTCGTCATTCTCTGACGTCTTCTTTTATCTGGCAACAAACCGCGGAAACCTAAGGCGAGTTAGCCATGAATCAGCATCCGCACCTTGTTTTGTACGATACTAACAGTCCGCCAGTGTCTTGATTCACCCTCTGACGGAGCAGCAGCGTCGCGACCACGAGTCTCGAAATGGCTGGCTTGGCAAGCCCTGGCCCATTTATCTGGATGGGCTGCCGAGACAGAGTGACGAGGTTCCGCTCCAATACCCAGAGCTGCGATTGGGCTGGTCCTCAGCCCCAGAGGACGAGGTATCGCTGGATGAAAGGCGTAAAAGGGGTGCCGAGATTGAAGCGCTGCTGGCGAAGGATCCCGAAGCCGCCCCTGCTCCCGTGCGTTGAAGCTGTAAGCAGGATGATCTGCGGTGAAGCATCCAGGCGTCAATGTACGGATTACTGTTACAGCATTGCAAAATAAAATGTTGCTATTGTCTCAAGCCATAGTGGGATGGTAGATGAGACTCGTCGTATCTCCCCAGTTGGCACTTGCGTACTTGTGCTTCATTACACTGCTCTTGCCTCCATCCTATCAGGCTCCACCTCCATTTATTATAGAAACACTCTTTGGGTGGCTTGTTGACTCCGTCCATGCTCGCCACCATCACTACTTTCACCTCGACGACCGGTGGGGCTGCCTCGTCCTCCACCACAATCTCCTCACAGGCCACCTCCTCCTCTTTCGCCACTACGACTGTCTTTGTCTCCCTTTTATACGCTCCCAGGCGAAGATTTCAAACGCCAGGGACGATGGGTCAGAGGTGATCATCGTCATCAATCGAGCCGCTAATGGCGATGGCCTGCTCCACTCTCCGACGCATCAGCTGGTAGAACCGCTGCGGCGGATCATTAGAGGGAGACAATCTATAGCAATAAGAGATTTTATCTAATTACATAGTAACATTAATAAATAAAAGCGATTCCAATATCCCTAACTATAAAATCAAGGTCTCCCTAATAACTACTAATACTCTCTAGCCTACTTTCTAAAAGTATTATCTTATCAATAGTCTCCCTTTCTTTAAGTATCTTCTAGTACTAAACTATACTTAATAATAATAATATAGATGAATATAAATCTTAAATATATATTTTATCTCTTAGTTATAGATAATTTAGGATTATATTTTTATAGTTATAGAGTTATTTAGGGATGATGTTGTGTAATGTAAGATGTTGCTTGGTTAACAGATCCCCGCGTAAGAAGAACAGGTGCCTGCTACTTGTAATAGTAGTGCGCGCACCACTACCTCCGTAATGGCGCGCACGCGTGACGAAGAGGTGGGTCCGACGCGGCGTCGCAGTATAAAAAGGCGCGCCCGTCCCGAGTGCGCCCATACATTATCACCAACGTTCTCTACCGCAAATCGGAGTAGCCTCGCGTACTGGTTTTGGTGGCAAGACGTTGAGGATATTGCTGGGTTGTTTGATGTGTGTATGTGTATGTGTGTGTGTGTGTGTGTGTGTGTGTGTGTGTGTGTGTGTATTCTGTCCTCATCTTCCCCCTTGTGCTTTGCATAATTGTCAGCGTGGGATGATGGGGTGGGCTAATGACTTGGGCTGTTGTAGTGAAGTTGTCGTCGGTCGATAGCAGTGTTTGTTACCCACGAGAACCGAGTGATTCGCGGCGAACACAACCGGAACGATGGATTCGGTATACCAGAGGTATGATGGTGGCAATGTAACCAATCAGGTGGATATAGTTTCCATCGCGGATGGGCGGTTGTTGGTCATTCCTGTGAATGACTCGACAGGGAATATCTTTTACAGGATGTTTAAGTCATTTCGTGTTGGTACGACGTACTTGGGGCGCTGGTGGCCAAACATGGACTTCGAGAGAATTGACCCGAGCCTTTATGACATTTTGCATAAAGTTTTTGTCTCATGGGACTATGAAGATGGCGTGGGAATTGTTGTAGTTTCCAGCACTTCAGGATTTAGTAATTCGAACCGCGAGCGCCGCGCTCAATTGTTCCACCAATTCCTTGCTGAACCCTTCTCTACTAGTGATCGTGGGGTTGAACCTTCGATGGGAATTGATTCGGATGGGGACAGCGCAATGACGGGATAAGGTGTCGACCAGAGACTTATCTCTGTCCACATACGTGCAGCTGAAGCCGCGATGGTCAAAGAGTGACATCCCGCTGGCAAGGGGAACATGGCGACGTCTACGCCTCTGTCTTGTACTGGACACTTGGCGGCCAAAGCGGCCCATGGCATCGACTTGTGGAAGACAGATATGATGGAATGATTGAGATTGAAATGTCACGGCCGGCTGTTTAAGACTGAAGAGCTAAAGAAGAAAAAAGCGCAGAAAGAGCGTGCAGAAGAGGAGGAGCCAGTGATAAACATGTTTTGACCGAGTGGGCAAGATTGGATTTCGCAGGGCCAAGGTAGTCATGACTTTTGTATTAAGAAATTGATTATAATGTGCATCCTTCTTGTTTAAGTTACTTGATGTGACCTACCAAAAGCACGACATCCAGTACACGCAGCTGTGTGTTTTGCACCAACATCATCAAGCAGTCAGCCCCTAGGCTCGCGGGGCCCCGTGACTTTAGAACTCGCGGGATCCCGCAAAAAACACTAACTAATAAGCACTCCTTCCTCGCTGCAACGCCCAAGGCTCCTGCACTCCACTGGCAACTTGTTCACGTACAGTTAACGCACAGCCCTTTCGAGCTATGAGCCAACCGCCTGCACACGGATTTCCCGATGATTGTCTTCCTACAGAGGGCGATTTCGCGTCACGAGATGCTTTATTCAATTCGATCAACGCGGGGGCTAAAACGAGAGGCTACGCGTTCATAGTTGGAAAATCAACAAGAGAAATGAGTGGCAAGAGAACCATCACATACGCCTGCGATCGATCATATCGGCCACCGAGCGACGGCTCAGAGCGTCAACGCAGAATTTCTAGCCGGGAGACTGGCTGCCCTTTTTCTGTTTTGGCCAAAGAGTCTCTGGATAAGAGCAGCTGGACTCTGCGACATGGACAAGAACGCGTGGTTCTCTAACTATGCAAAATCACGCGCCAAGTTCACATCCATCAGCAATCCCAGCTCACCGAAATTTAACAAGCAGGATTCTTTATTGTGTCGGTCAGATTGGACCGCCACTGGGGTTATAGTATAGGAGCTCAAGATAAAAGGACTAGCTTCCTCCATAGCTTTTACAAAACAACTTTTTCGCCTTTTTATATTTAATTTCTGCTATTTGCCTTGTGATCAGGAGCCCTGCGCGGTCTTCCTAGGTCTCTGACATTGTCCTCATCCGCTACGAGTCTCTGACGGCTTGCTGCTACGATAAAATGCGCCCCTTTACATATTTTATTTTCCGACAACACGAAGGTCCTGATCAGGAGTCGACGAGCCTAATGCACACACACACCCTTAGAGGGACGATATCTTCTAGAGTGTTATAAAAACGACCTAATAGCCTTATGCGTAGCCTCTGACGCTTTATGTGTTTTTTAGTCTCTCCCTAATCATCACATTATTATTAATATTTTTTTAGTTTATTTTTTAAAAGTATTATTTTATTAATTATTGTTACGGACTGGCCCTAGGCTACTGCGAGTAGGCGTCACAATTGTTAATAATTCTCTTAAGGAGAAGGAGAGAAAAAAAAGCTAAGGAGAGCTAGTTAGTGGTAGAAAACTGGCACACTAACTAGTCTGTGTGGCATGGTAGCGGGTCGGGTCGGGCGCCTTACGGCCTCAAGCAGAGGTCGAGAAGGAAGCTAAGGAGCCCGAGTTCTTAACATACCCCCCTCCTCCCCCCTCTCGGCGCCGGTGCGGAAAAGAGGAAAAAGTGGGCTAGAAGCTAGGTGTGTTTGTGGTGGCCCGCTTTTTGCCTGCCCGGCCTTGTTCGTGGCCGCGCCCCTGCCGTGTCGGGCCTGCCAGTCAAAGAGGGGTCGCCGATTAGCGACAAGAGCGTCCCTCGGGTATGACAAGCGGTGTCGTAGATCAAAGGTGAGAGACCAGCCCGCGCTTCGTCAGCTCTGGGTCCGTTATTGTGGTTGGGTTTCGCCGCCAGCTTGTGACTGTGGTCTGTGCCCCGACATCTCATCATCCGAGTCGCCCTGGACGAGAATGCCGTTCAGGGATCGACGCGGGCGACGGTGGCCATCAGGCCCAGCTCCCCCATCTCCTCCAGGGAGCGGTGGCGGAGGCGGAGCATCAGCTGCAGACATCGTGATGCTGCCGAGTCGGAGTCGTCGAGTTCGTTTGAGGGATTTCGTCGAGTTTGATCGTGGTTCAATGGTTATCGTGAAGGAAGCTGGGCTAAGGAGCCCGAGTTCTTAACAATTATTATTATAAATATTTTTAATATTAAATTATATTTAATAATTATAATATAAATTAAGATAGAATATTAAATATTTTTTAATTATAAATAATTTAAAATTATATTTTTATAATTATTAAGTTATTTCAAGATTATATTAGTAATATAATACATTACTTAGCTAGTTAGTAGATTACCGCGTGCGAAGACTAGGTGCTAGCTTTTGTTCTACCTGTGGTGCGCGCACCACTCCGAACAGTTTCTACTCTTGTACGGCTGTCGGATAGTATATGGCCTTTACGCTGTTGGCTCTGGGGGCAACCGGGCGCGCGGCGACAACACAGGCAGGAGGAGCATCGCGTGGTAATTATGGGTTTGAAGACGTGGGCAGAGGATTTCGAGAGTACGCTGCGATCCATTCCGGCAGGCGAGTGGTCCGCAGACGAAGCGTTGTGGTCTATCATGCTTTTCCTGGATATAAATGTAAATTATAGCACTAAGAGAAGGCATCTAATATCAATTAACTATTAGTCCAAAATGCTTTGAATACACTCTTTCAACTCCGCTTATCAGTTTACAACTGCTTCCCCGCTTGGGTTTTAGCCCTCAATACCTCTTTGTTTTTCACTGAGATTTACGCACTGTTTGTTCATGAGGAACCGGTCGGGCCATCTGAAAGTTGACAAAAGCACACCAGACACGGGCTGTTCGACCAAGTCTATTCCTAGCCTAGGCAGAAATATCGGGATTCATAGGCTCAAGCATGTTTAATTCGTACATGGAAACACACTTCTGGTTCTTAACCCCGGATTGCCATGTATTCTCCCCATCTTTCCAGACACCAATAAGCCCAATACTAACGTTGATCACCTCATTCATCTTCGGCCACATCGCAACACCAGTCGGAAGTTCCTGAAATCATCGGGCCAACTTACGAAGCACCAGCTACGCATGGGAACCCACAGCACTATAACTATTAGCTTAGTCCACTATAGCGACTAATTAATCTACATAAGTATTAATTTTAATAAGAGTTTAGTGTATATAAGTACACTATAGTAGATAGTTTTTCTAAATTATTATTATTATTATAGACCTTAGCATCTTACTATTTATAACATATAAGACATGCATTGAATATTGGATGATTCATACAAGACATGCATCGAGCATCAACAGCTGAGAGGCCAAGTAATATTCCTGTCCGTCATTGATGTTGTTTGGCCAAACAACCCAAGAGATGCGAGTTGGCACTTTTCATTAGTCATTCTCAACTCACGGCTGAAGCAAAGAATGCCATCCTTATAACCCCGAGGGCGACAAGCATAGATTCCCACAAGCCTGGAAGCACAAAACTCACCTCAGCCACGAGTTGCAACTAACTTATCTCAAGATACTCAATCACCACCAAATCCAAACTCCCTCTCCCCCGCCCTCAAAAAATGCGATTCACCACCACTTTGCTCAGTATCGCCAGCCTGGGCTTCAGCGTCTTACCTGTGCAATCTGCGGTGCTTCCCACCGCTGACCTATCTGCCCGCACCGAGGAGATGGAGAAGCGTCACTTCTACGCTGCTCCTGATGCCGTGGAGAAGCGTCACTTCTACGCTGCTCCTGATGCCGTGGAGAAGCGTCACTTCTATGCCGCTCCTGATGCCGTGGAGAAGCGTCACTTCTACGCTGCTCCTGATGCCGTGGAGAAGCGTCACTTCTATGCTGCTCCTGATGCCGTGGAGAAGCGTCACTTTTATGCTGCTCCTGACGCCAATGAGGCATCAGCGGCAGCCTAAGTTTTCTAATGTGATGTTGCCTGGACGCGAAATCATGCACAGCTGGCCTGGAGATGGCTTGGTTTTCCTCAGACGGAGTTTTACAACCATTTCCATTTTGATTTAATGGCGGCGCAGCAACCCTGACAATTCCCTCGCCGCCTTGAAGCAAGCATGTCTATTCATCATCTTCGTTGCGTGGTAGTAGTAGTCTAGATACATATATTATATTACTCTGATCTTTACGCTTTTCTGCAAGTACGCCTATCATAAGTAGTCTCTCAGGCTGTCGAGCGGTGCGCGAAAGCCTAGTAAGAAGCTAGTATACTATGGTCTATTACCACGAGTCGCTATTTTCCGTCTACGTGGAGGAGCATCACGACGTTGTGCATTAAAATTGCATCATGCATGAAAACGGCGCTGAATTATCTCTCTCTAAGCAGCATCTACATGTACTCGTCAGGCATCGGGATCAGCGTTTCATTGTAGGCCGCACACATGGCTGGGTGATCTTCCGGGAGAGCCTCGATACCCAAATCAGCCATTTCTACATCCAAACACTGTCTCCATGTCAGTATCACCTTACCGTCCCCTCTATATTAGAAAAACTAACCTGGTATTCCGAGTTTCCTGTCCTTGGATCCTTTGCTTCAAAGTACATGACTCCCATCTCGCCTATTCTAGTTTGAAACTGAAGCGTTATGTTGACGCAGAGCTGCCCCGACGGCGCAATGGGCACATCCATTAGAATGCTGTGTTGGAATTCATCTCTCCCTCTCGGCACCCTGTGTGGGGTATAGAGGACAGTGACAAGGTCTCCGGGATGGCCAGAGAAGGAGAGAAAAGTGCGGGAGCTGCGGGCGTACTGCTGAGGATTGCGTGCAGGCTCCCCTTTGATGGGTCAGCACAGCGCCACTAGCTAAACTTAAGAGGTTGAAGAGGAGAGGTGAGGTGGGCTTAATTACCGCAGAAAGGGCTGAAGCGCTCGAGGCCTGGCCTAGTCCCGAGAGTCGGCCCACGGGTCGCCCATGGGAAGTGGACGTGGAAGCCGGCGTGGGCAGCGGATGCGAGGTTGATGCTGCTATTGAGGGCAAACAGGGATGCGATTGTGGTGAGGACGGAGGACATGGTTGACGGCGGTGAGATGCCCGTGTGCAGAGCAGCGTGGAGCGAGGGGCAAGATGAAGTACTTGCCGTGCCCACACGATCCAGCTCCTTACAGACCCTGTTACTGAAGGATGCTGTCGTAGTCATACCGTTACATTGACTTAATTAATAGATGGTGAGTATTATATCACGGCTCAGCTGTGCAGCTTGTTGTAGCCCAAGCTGCCAAGTATTGCGTCACGTTGCAGCTCTGCGGTGATTGTCGCTGCAGCTATTGATATCAGGCCTTGTATCTTATTGATATCAGGCCTTGTATCAATAGCAGCTGTGTAGATTTAGCTCTCGAGATTGACCCACCTGTTTGTGCAGCAGCCATAACTAATTAGTTAGCACCAGTGTCGATCCGGATCGTGATACTTACCCCCCCCCCCTCCTCTGGAGATCTAGCTAAGATGGCCCGAATGGTTACCCGCTATGGAGTTATCGTTGGGTTATAGAATAAGTGCAGTCGAAAGAACTTGCTGGTACATAAAAATGCTTTCGCTTTCAACTACGGTGATCCTCTCGGGCGGTACGTTCGCTCTGTTCTACCTCCTGCCCGCTTGTTGCCATGTTCTTCTCCTCCATGATGAAGCCCAGCTCGCCTCGGTATGAGCCCTTGTCTCTGCGTGCTACCGCTGATGATGGCCGCGGCGGCTCCAGTTCGACCCCCCAGAGACGGCATTCGTCCGAAGACGACAGCTCTGTCTCTTTGCTCCAAGGCTCGGACAATCTCCCCGCTCAAGCATCCCCCCAGCCCTCCTCCTCCCTGGTGCGCAGGCTGGGTCTCTACCTGTCCTTGGCCCTGGCGCTGCTGGCAGCCGCAAATATTGCTCTCCTGCTCGCCACGCTTTCCATGTACCGAGACAACCACCCGCTCAAGGTCCAGGTCGCGAATCCCACCACCCCCCAGACCTACCACCGGGCTTGGCCGGATAGAATTGTCCGAGTGAGCCGCAAGTTGAAAAAGGCTGTATGGGGTCAGTCGGTACAAGTCTACGTCACTGTCGAGGTTCGTACACCCCTATTTTATTTTATTTTTCTTCTTCTTACGTCGGGGCATCGTGCCGTCGCTCGCTTACTGACGTTGAGACAAGGACTCAACAATCATGCGGTTCCCCCTCCCCTCCAGCAGCGGCATCGGCCACGCCTGTGCCCTATCCTGGCGGGCGCCTCCCGAGATGTCTGGGCGTGCCAAAGACCTGACCACCAAGGGGGACGTGTCAGAAATAGAAGTATGGCAGCTCATCGCCCCGTCGGCCACCACCATCTCGGCGGCCACGTCTCCTTCCACCATGGACGAGCTCGACTACGACACCTTGTCGTACTCGACACTCCCCGTGCGCGGAGAGCTCCTCGGCGTGCTGAACCTCTCAGAGAAGCCCAACAACACGACAGCCGAGTTTGCCTGCCCAAGCGGAACGGAGAGTCTTGTGGTGGAGATGAGATGCCAGCGTGTGGCGTGTCATGTGAGCTTCATGCAGATTGATTTGAAGCCCAGCTTTGGCTTTGAGTTGCTGTCAAGAAAGTCCTAGGCTGGGGAAGAACGGACGGTGCCTTGTTTCGTGTCTTAGAGTACCAAGAGATGACCTGCATCCATCCCGTTGTCACTCCGATCAGTGCCGGCCGGAGCCGGGCCCGTGACAGGGGTGCTGGGGAAATTATTAAAATTGTAAAAAAAGGAATAAAAAAAAACAAAAAAAAAAGAATCATAACTATTTTGTGGCGCGATTTGCGCACTTACCAAGATAGATGACCTGCATCCATCCCCTTGCGATCGGTGCTGGCCGGGCCCGTGACAGGGGTTCTGAAGAAATTATTAAAATTATGATTTTTCTTTAAAAATATTATCACTATTTTATGGCGCAATTTACGCACTAACCAAGATGTATGCGTTGTACACGCTTGTCTTCTGCTGCAGCATTGCGTGCCCTCTCACCATGTTGATGTTGCGGGGGAGCAGACGTGCATCGATGCAGTGTGGAATCGACACGTTTTTTTTTTTCTTTTCTTTTTACTTTATGAAATAACCCGTGTCATTTTTGGCTTGTATCGGATTGAACCACCATTTCCTAATCATGAACTGAAAATCATGACGGAAGAGAATAACCGGCCACCAAGCAGCCGAATCCAGCACCAACCACTGATACCATCATCACCCAGTAACGAACACGCTGGCTCTAGGCGCACGGCGTACAAGATAATCGCGCAATGCTTTATCATCAATATTTGCATGGAAATCGGTACAAGTCTCATCATGATCCCGCTGAACCCGATTTTGGAGAGCATCATTTGCCGCAACGTCTTTGCAGATGTCTCTGGAGATGCAGACCCTCGCTGCAAGGACGCCCTTGTACAGGGAGAGCTCTCATTTATTCGCGGATGGCAATCGACGTTTGACATTATTCCGGGCTTGCTGACGGCCATGCCCTACACCCTCATGGCCAATGAATATGGCCGGCCGCGTGTCCTCTCTCTGTCTGTGCTGGGAGGCAGCTCAGGCCTCGGCTTTGTCGTCTTTATCTGTATCTTGATTCATAAAAAAAGGGCCTTTAACTCGATACGACGAGCTAACTCGGCCTACAGGCTTCTTTCATTCGGTATTTTCACCTAGATTGATATGGCTTGGGTCTATGTTCACCCTGATCGGAGGCGGGGCACCCGTATTCAACACCATGAGCTTTGCCCTGCTCGGTGAAGCCACCAACGAAAGGCAGAGGTAACAATAACCCCCCCCTCCCCCCCATCTACCTCCTCTATTTATATTCCTTTGGAGACTGATTGAATGTGCTAACTTGCCGAGATCAACCGTCTTCTTCTATATGAACGCCACGTCCATCGGCAGCCAGATGGTGGCTAGTCTACTTGCCTTCACCTTGATGCGCGTTAGTCCCTGGCTCTGCGTATTCTGTGGCATTATGCTCTTTGTTCCTGCGAACCTGTGCGCGCTCTTCTTCCCTGAGACACCGAGAGACAAGGCGGGTTCGGGTCTACCATCTACAGCTGCAACTGCTCAGCCCGAGGATGACATGGGCAGTGCGCGAGGGCAGATGAGGCGACTGGCCGATGCGCTGGTGTGGTTTGTCCACGAGCGGCCGTTTGCGAGAGTATTTCTGTATACTTTGCTAGCGACTACTGTTGGTCGCTCGTCGCAGGATATCCTCCTGCAATACGTAACCAGGCGGTACAGGTGGTCCTGGGCTGACGTAGGTGATATCCCCGAAACCCATCGTTCCCAACCAAACCCTCCCGCCTCACTTTATTTTCCAACTCGAGAAAATAGACTTACAAGACTCATCGTAACAGGCCATTCTACTACTATCCATACAATCATTCGTCACGCTTCTACTCCTTACCATAATTTTCCCTGCAGCTACGCAATTCCTCACACAACTCTTGGCCACCCCCATCCAGATAACCAACCTCTACCTCGCACGCATCAGTATACTAACCTCTTTCGTGGGCGCGTTCGTCATTGGGCTCTCCGAAAACGCCATTTTCATGATTTTTGGCCTCGGCCTATCCACACTGAGCTACGGCTACCAAGTGCTGGTGCGAAGCTTGCTGGCTTCCGTTGTCGATGGCCACCATTCCAACGTCATGTACACCACCATCACCCTGTTCGAGTCCATGGGCTCAATTATGGCGGGCCCCTTACTCTCCGCTTCATTCCGGGAGGGTATGAAATGGGGAGAGGCGTGGCTGGGGTTGCCATTTCTGCTCACAGGTGTCCTGTATGGGTCGGCCACCGTGGGCCTATTGTCAGTAGGACTGTCATAGTTACCGTTAAGCAGCCATATATATCACCCAATGGTATACTTTGATGAAACGAAAACTGTCTGCTGCGAGCCCTAAAGAATGTGACGCGAGGCCTCTTCTTATGAATGACAGATGTCCTCCATACGTTTTTCACGGAACTGGGTGCAGTCCTAATACTCGGCCAAGTGTAGACCTCAGGCTACTTGGTCCACATGCAGAGTTTTCAATAAAAATCCCCAAGTATTGTGTATAAATTGTATATTACATATAAGCAAAGGCTAATGGACTCCGAACCGCCATGTTGGTATGGTTTTCGGGGGCTGCCTGTTCCGTAAAAGCCAGCTTCAACCCCTTCCTGAACAATAGACACTGACTTGAGCCGCCATAACGAAAGGTCCCTAGCTCCTCGCCTTTCGCCACTGCCCGCGGCCACCCCGTCGCAAACTTGGAAGCAATTTCACACGTCGACACGTCGGCCATGCCAACGGCAACGAAGCAAAGGAGACCAACTGGGTCGTCAGCCTGGATGAAGACGAGCGCCCGCGTAGCCGTATGGCTCAAGTACACATGATCAAAGTCGGGCGGGACTATAGGCTCACCACCTAGGCCGTTGGTGGACCGCTCGGAAAAGTATGCGCCGCTGACGACCTTGGCAAAGACGACTTGGCCCGACGCCGGAGCGTGCCATCGATGGTACGCGGTCGAGTCGATGACTGCCTGGTACACTGTGCCACCGACGAAGCGGTCCGCCCACTCGTGATGGTTGAGCATGTCGGCGACCGAGTAGTTGGTGCCCTTGAGCCAGAACTTGTCGTGCTGCTTGGCGCACCGCTTGATGGCGACCGGCTTCGACTCGCAGGCATTCACCACCCATTCTGGCCTGTCTGGAAACCCCACGGGGCGAATCTTGTCCATGTCCCTGAACCGCCGTGTGAAGAGGTCGTCCCAAGACTTGAACCCCCAGTGGACAGGGTCGCGATGCGCATCACACTTGTATAGTTGTTGAAAAGTATACTGATGGCGGCTATCCATGTTGGCCATGTGCTCAAAAGCGGCGATGGCCTCCTTTGACAACCAGCCACTAGGGTCAGTGGTTATGACACCTAGAGATTTGCTCGTCGCGAGAACATTGTCGCGCCAGGATTCCAGCACGTCTTTAAACCTTGCATTGACGTCGTCGTTGAGAAAAAAGGCATGCCCGCTGGGGGTGCCCATAGGCCAGTCGAGAATGGCCTGGAATGGAAGGCCAACTAGGCTGAGCCCAAAAGCCGGCGTGAACATTGTCCATGCCGGTGCAACCTCTGTGGCGACAACGTTGAGGAGATCAATCATGTGCGAGTACCCGCGCACATGGCTTCGAGCGCGTGTGCCGCGCTTGTTGTAGGGGATCTTGTTGGGCACTTCCTCAAACATGGCCGACGCCCACATGCGGAGATCGGTCCTGCTTTCGATGAGGCCTCTTAGACGTTCAATGGCTGCATTGAATGGAAGAGGGCGCTCGCGTGTGTCGACATGGCGGATGAAGCCGGGCAGCCACTCTTCGGGCTGGCCATGGACAAGCTCGTGGTGGGTATTTTTGGGGGGAGCCAGGCTGTCTTGCGGGGATGAGACAGAAATCTTGGTCATGACTGTAATTTTATCCGTTCAGTAACGTATGCATGAAATCAAGATGCTGCGTTGCGTATGATGCAGGCTGCCTGCTGATTATAAGTGTCAACGCTTAAGACTGGCCATGTTGTCTCAGGCGAGGGCCCATTGTCTCGAGAACCGATAGACGGCTGGATTCATAGTTGAACCCGATTTTCTTTAAAAGAGATGCATGGTGAGTTGCCAGAGTGTTGTATGACATGCGTGGTAAGACATATGCAGTAGACATGCATTCTAATATTGGCTTGGTGGAGTGTCCTCTCGGCACTTGGTGCCGTAAATACAACTGCTACTGAGCATTCTTGCATGTTCGGACTGATTAACCTAAACAAGGTGCATTTTAACCTGAAATATCAGTTCTAGGTGGACTGCCACCTCAGCCTCATACCTGGGCATTTGGGAGGCAACTACTATTGTCAAGCTGTTGTTGAAGAGGAACTCATCATGCATACATACCCCACAGTTGCTTTTTGGCTGAATCAATCTCGCGATTTACTGCAGCAGTGTATTTCAGGGTGAGATGGCCTAAATAACTTAATGTCTCAGATCCGTACCTAGCTGCCCACCAGTAAGTAGGCTGGCATTGTCCCGCTGTTATAATCTCATTAACAATGCCATGTTATATAGTCATGTCATATCCGTATTCAATTCACTACTCAATAAGGTTCGCATTCAGATAAAATACCTTCTATATAATGGTCAAAGTGGAAAGCGCTGTTCTGACAGATGCATCAGTATTGGGCGCGTTACACATGAACGCACTCAGTAGCGACTATTTTTCAACCATGTTCCCCGCGCGGGATGGCATCGGCGAGGAGTACTGCACGACTGGCTGGCGGCGTTTATTGCACCATCAGGAAACATGCCAAAACGGCCTGTACCCGAAAATAAGCGTGGTTCGCGATGATAGCGGTATGCTTGGTGTTACTATACAGCGTTGTACAAACTTTTCGGAAACACCTTCTAATCCAAAGACAAAATATCATACTCGAAAGGGAAAAAGGTCTTGTAAAGTCTGCCTGCCTCCTCTTCATAGTCCCAGACAAAGAAGCCGCACACATTCTCTACGGCCCTGCGCAAGAGCGCTGGGGGGCTCCTTTACCTGGCATGGATATGGAGCTTTTGCACAGCTTCTATACTGGCATGAGCGTTCAGCATCAGACAACCATGGGCGACAATCCGCATATGTGTGAGCATTTCGTCCCATTACCACCTTTCCTTCCTGACCACTTCCGGCTCAGTGTCGGCTGGCACAAATACATGTTCAAAGGGAAACAATAATGTGCTGGAGAGTAAAAAGTAACTGACAGTTTACGCGATTTCTAGATGTTGAACTCGTCATGACTCATTCCTCGTTTCGAAGGCGCGGGTATGCCAGGGCGTTGCTGCAATGGGCCAACAAAATCGCTGATGAGCTGGGTCTGCCTCTTTATCTCGACTCTGGTGAGGATCTCGTGGGACTCTACAGGAGTATGGGCTATGTGTTGCAACCTGAGCGATTGCGCACTAGTGAGACTATGGTGCCAATGATTCGGGAGGCGCTCAAAGGTTAGGCAAGCATGTCATACCTGCTCGGCCTACAAGGAGGGGGGTATTTGAGACGATTCTTATAGTAAGAATGGGTCTGCTGCTTGACTAGCTAATGAGAGGCTAGCATTTGCTGCCGGCTTGCATAGGCGCAACAGTAATAGCTTGCATGCTTGCATGCTTGCCTCGTCGCTTCATCTATAGCTAATCGACAAGCCGCGAAACACCGAGTCCGTCCCACATAGGCAGTAATACAGTCTGCAGTCTAGCACTATCTCTGCAGTAGTCATTATAGGCCCGCACGCCATCGACAAAAGGATTGGATTTGCTGTCCCCATCAAGCACATCGCCTTTTTGGAGCACATTGTCGGCGACAATGAGCGCGCCCGCGCGGAGCAGGCGGCCACCAGAAACGCTCCCAGGGTGAGAGGCGGCGAGCAAGTATTTTATATACTCGGGATTGTCGGCCTTGTCTGCGTCGAGAAACACGAGGTCATACGGCTCCTCCGTGGCGGCTAGTTTCGGAAGACTGGAACACATGGCGGGTTAGTTAGCCCACCAACTGTACCGGGACAGCTTCGCAAGAGGTGACTGACGTTTCCAAGGCCGAACCAACGACAATGTCCACGTTGTTCAGCCCGCGTGCTGCTATGGCTTCGGCTGCCAGCTTTGCGTATTCGGCGTTGGACTCGAGACCCGTCACGCGGCCATCCGGACCCACGGCGTTGGACCATACCATTGCCGAGTAGCCCAGATAGACGCCAACCTCGAGCACTGGGGACAAGTCAGATTGGGCTTCAAATTCAAGTATCTACTGAACGTGGGTGCCCTCGTCAGGGCAGGGCACATACCGCGCTTCGCGCCAATCATGGCCGCAAGCAGCGTGTGAAACTGGCTCTGGAAGTTTGACGTCAACATCATCGAGGATTCATGGCTGGATGCGCCGGCATGATAGTCAATAATGTGCTTAGGCAGCGAGCTTGAGTGCTCCGCTGCGTAGGCGGTGACTCCCTGGATCTTGTCCATGGAGCTGTAGAAGCTGGGGCAGTCTGGTCTCATATCGTCGCCCGGTCTTTAACTTGGGGGGGCAGTTGCGTCAAAAGCTGCGAGGGCAGAACACAGTAGCGCTCACACTGGCAAGTTATATCATAAAACCAAAAAAGTTGTTGAAGGAGTAAGGTTTGTAGGAAGCCCCGTGGTGGTCAAGGGGGTTGATTTGGCACCCCGCAGCCGAGCACAGGAAGATGGACGAGGGGCGAACGTTTCTTGCCTGGTCGCTTCCTACTCGGGCCCAACTATCCCCGGACAAATGCAGATTATTTATTCGCTACTTGGCTTGGGGACCCTATCCAGAATGCCAAACTACATGCACCAGCTGAACTCTCCTGACGGCAGACAGGATTATGACGGAGGGACCTGGGTAAAGAGACATGCAACCGTGAAGCATTGAGATATTTGATCATCCCCGCTAGTTATGCAGTCGCAGAAGTGAACAGCAGATAGCCCGTTGTGACCTCGGCGCGGATGACACACCAATGCAGGTGCAGTGGCTTCGCGGCGCATATACGTGTGTATCTCTTAATGCCTCTCCCTACGATACCGCACTTTATATATTTAGTCTCCGTACGCCTGAATTACCGAGACCACTTATTTAAGCCGTAACTATTCCTACCCCAACATCACTGCGAGCTCGCTTCAAGGCCACGGCGACAAAGCAGCGCTCATCTATATAACTCACCATAGACAGCTGCCTGAATACAAGCATTCCCTTCTACACTCCTCATAGGCAGTTCTTGACCAATTTGGTAAACTAGTTAGTACCTCACCGTTCTTTTCTGTAGCTAGGCTTCCATCTGATCCGTACAACAGGTTGCTAAACCCAATCTCTGCTCTGTCACTCTCCTGGGTGCATCAAGGCCATGGACCTGTCGACGTTGCTTCTCTACGTATTTGCCCTTGTCCAAGCTCTTGCCATCCCGCTTCAAAGCCTAAGCTCCTCACCTACTTTGAAACGGAACGCCGGACCACTACCAAAGTGCGGCAAGCTGACGCAACGCAAGGAGTGGCGGACATTGAAAAATAGCGAGAAATCCCGGTGGGTTGGAGCTGTCAAGGTGAGCTGAGTCCCTTTTTCTTGTCCCAGAAAACGTTGAAACAAACAGAGTATACCGAGTAGTGCTTGGCGAGCATACGACACCAACGACTGTCCTTGACGGCGGATCAGACAATGCTTCAGGGACAGAGGAGCCTTTACGACGACTTTTCTTATGCGCACGCATCAGTGGCCCATAGTGCGCATGGCAATGCTTACTTTTTACCATGGCGTGGGTTTTTTTTTTCTTTTTTTTTACTTTTATACCCCTAAACCTTTACTATTTCCCCTACCTAGCCTACGACCTAGCCTCGTAATAACTTATATGAGAGTAGACAGATGGTTTACCACCTTATTCGATACCTCGCTGCGTCGTACTTGCGGGTACGATGGACCGACACCGTATTGGGACTGGTCGCGCGACCATGCCGACCTCTTTGCGGCGCCAGTCTTCGAGGACTCGCCCGAGCACGGGCTGGGCGGGACGGGGGACTGCGACTCGTTCCCAGAGGCAGACTGCACCGTCACGACCGGTGCGTTTGCTCGCGACTTTGAGCTTGCGTGGCCGATCCCTCACGCACTGCGGAGGAACCTGACGATCCTCACGGGCTGGTATGCCCATGAGCTGCCCCAAAACAGCACCCTGGGCCCGGACTTTGTGCGCAACACGACGGAGCAGACTACGGGCGACTTTTTCAGATTCCAGCATGCAATGGAACTCCTCCACAACCACGTACACAACTTCATCGGAGGCGACATGGGGGGTGATTGCCCGAGGGCCATTCCGGACAAGGACTGCGACGGCGTAGCGGACACTTTCACGCCTAATGATCCGCTCTTTTGGCTGCACCATGCACAGCTAGACCGCTTGTGGAGTGAGGTATGCTTTTCCCATAACTACCTACATATAATATCGTGTGCTACGCTCCCGTGGCTCCCCGGATGCGATGCCGATGCCCATGACAGAGTTGCTTACATTGGATGACGGTACAGTGGCAGCAAAATCACCCATCCAACTTCTACGCCTTTTCTGGCATGCCTCTCGGCCCCCATAATGGGACTGACCCACGCTATGACCCCTACGCCCACGCTCATCATCCGATGCCATTCGATGTTCAGAGTGTGCCCGTGACGCCAAGCAGCATATTTGATATAGAGAGCTGGCCGCTGTGTTATCGATATCTGGACTAGCATTGCGAAACAATTCACTAGAATAATAAATTTTTTTTTTTTTCAGATAAAATTACACGCCCAAAAAAATAACCCCAACCCAACCAGAGTATACCCAAACGGGACCCAAGACTATATTCACATGGGCGCAAACACAGCATTTAGCGGTGGCATTATCATTAATCCGCAAAAAAAAAAAAAAAGCTCCAGGACGCGTTGCTTTCTACTGCCTATGGTCGTATGTATCAGCTGTTGGTCTGTTTACATTATGTTTACAACTGGGGGACACTGGAAGACAGGGAGCTGACTGTTTATCGGTACGCTTAATAGAGGCGTTCAGTCGCTAGGGATAAAAGACAAGAGACTTTCATCAAAATGACCCAATCTCGTCTCTCTGGTGAAAATCGTCTGCAGCAGAAGTTCTGCCATCGTCAATTGTTGCAAAAAAAAAAAAAGAAAAAAAAAGAAAAAAAAAAGAAATCGCGCTTGCTGATTTGACGAGCTTGAGCACAACGGTCAATTGCTAGACTCGCGGTAAATTACTAAATATTTACGATCCACGGAACGGTGATTGTATTCTTTTTGTTGTGTAATTCGAAGGGTCTCTCTATGTGTTGGTTCTCATGCGGTCAGTTCAGTTTTGGTGACCTACCACGCAAGCCACATGCACGTCCGACAAATTTCATGTAGCATGAACAACCTTATCTCTGGCTTGTTATCAGTCATCAAAAACATATTGGCTCTAAATCGCTACTAGAGTAATAGAGATCAAACATAAATGTCTATGGCTCAACCCATGCAAGTATCCGAAGAAATACCGAAAAACGCCCTGACAACTAACTATTTACACGAGCATAGGCGACACACTGGAGCATACGCTTTCAAGTTGCGTCGAAAGCAAGTCCGTGTTGCTCACATGAGTGTCTACTCTAAGGTAGTTCTTGCATCTCGCCACGGTGGCCGGCAGTGTTAGCTGTCGGCGCCTCGTGAGCGTTGCCGGGCGGTACGTCCTTGCGAGTAACATTTCCTGCGGCGACACAAGCGGGTGGTGCAGCATATTGATGCTGCATAGGTGGTGGCGAGCCGGCCTGTTGGTAAGGCTGCTGTCCGTAGCCAGGCTGACCATATGGCTGCGGCGTATAGCTCGTGGCGGGGCTGACCGATGGCTGGTAAGAGTAGCGAGGGTCTGGGGATCCCTGCTGCTGAGGGCTCTGCTGTTGAGGGGGGTAATATGCTCCAGTAGCGCTCGGAGAAGTCGAGTAGACTGCGTTGGCAGCATCTGGGTAAGGATACTGTTGTTGCGGCGGGGGAGCGCCACCAGTCTGAGGTTGGCTCATGAGAGGTGCTGGAGGACTTTGCTGGGCGTTGTCTTTCTTCTTGTTGCGGAGGAACAAGAGGATACCAATGCCAATGAGTGCGAGCGCTCCAACACCTCCGACTACACCACCAACAATGGCGCCAACTGGGGTGCTGCTCTTGTTCTCGCTGGTCGGTTGTGGCGTGCTGGTGCTACTCGTCGTCGCAGTGCTAGTACGGCTGGAAGTCGGCGATGGCGCTCCAGTGGCAGAACCTGACTTTGACGTGCCAGAAGCAGACGTCCCTGTGACGGTATACCGAGTGTAGGTCTGGGGGTTGACCTCCCCAGAGTAGCTGGTTGCCACAAACTGGTATGTGCTGATGTCTGAGATGCCACACGCATAGTCAATGACGCCCCCAGCAAAGGAAACTGTATTGCAATATGCGTACTGCGTGTCGATACTGGGGAACTTTTTATTAGCTGGCCGTCTAGATGAAGGTAGCGCAATTACAGCAAGGACTTACCACTTGAGAATGTAGCTATTATCTCGGCACTCCAAGTTGCATGCTTTTGATGTCATATAATCGGCAGAGTTTACGCAAGTTGTTCGGAAATGGCACGAGCTGGCACCGCAGCAAGCGAGGCGTCCAATGTTGCCATTAGCAGAGGTGCTCAGAGCGCAATAGTCTCCCTTGTTAACACAGTAGTATGGCGCACTCGAGATACCAGACACGTAACCGCACGTGTTTTGAGTATTGTAAAGAAGGACAGGGGAGCTGCTTTCTGCTCGAGCAGCGACATGTTCGGGTGCTGGAGGCGTGGTCGGGGCTGGTGAGAAGCCATCGAGGGCGAAGATGGCTGGCACTGTGGGCTGAGCTTCCATTCGAGCGAGGTTCCGAGCCTCGACAGCGGCGAGAGCTGTCGTTGCGACAGCAAGACTCTTCATTGTGTCGCCCTCTCTAGAAAAGGTAGGTAGTACCGGTGAGAGGAAGCCGTGTCGTCTGAGATGTTGCTGTGCAAGCCAGAAGGAGAAGGAGGAGAAAGGTTGAGTGAGGGAAAAGGATTGCAAACCAGCCACCAACAACGACAAGTATGAGGACAGGACGTGATCAAACGATTTGATTAATTAACAAAGAGCAGGCAGTCAGCTCCCGGGAGCGGCCCCGTATTGGGTCGGTCAGGGCTGAAGCCGTTCCGCCTGTAGCTGGAATTGGGCGACAGCTGCTCGCCCTCCCAGTCAATCGCAGCCCAAAACCACACAATAACAGAAGCTTATTACTCTGTACTTCCTGGAGTGAATGGCCCACGCCAGTAACCTGGTCCGCCTTGCCAAGTTGCCAGTGGGTGGCCGCCCAGCCAAAATTGGAGTTTTCGCGGTGGCGTGCAGAGAGCTGAATGCGCTAGGCGACAGCCACGAGAATCATGGCTTGCTTCCATTTCTGTGGTTAATACAAGATTGAAAGGGGAGGATTTCTTTCGAGAATTTCTTTCGAGGTTGCATTGCATACTGGCAGGGCGACAACCGCATTGCATCTGTTCCCGTGAGAAAGCTCCAGGCTTCGCAAAGCTCTGCCTCGCTCCCAACAATGTCGTGAGCCGTGACCAAGCAGCCTCAACCAACGACCTTTTTGTCCCAGTGGTGGCTCTATGGCGGTGACTGGTCAGTGTTTGGGAACAAAGAAATCAGCCCGGTGACTGACGAGCTAATAATAATACTCAAAAGGCAAGGGAAATTGACAGGCCCCACGACCTTGTCGATCCTGGTCGTCAGCCACAAAACAAAAAGGTCGCCGACCGCCCGCAGGCGAGCGAATTGATCATCAAACGCTGCATCATAAGAGAGTCTTGATTA
Source organism: Beauveria brongniartii (assembly GCA_030782485.1). NCBI lineage: Eukaryota > Fungi > Ascomycota > Sordariomycetes > Hypocreales > Cordycipitaceae > Beauveria > Beauveria brongniartii. Next base: position 58,149 of record JARJPP010000504.1, read on the forward strand.
CTCTGTACGTCAGGTTGTAGATGGCTTCGGTGCTGCTTGGGGCGAGCGCCTGGCAGAACAAGATGCAGACAACAACGACGACGATGTTGATTATGTCTGGTAGAAAAACGCCACCTTATTTCGCACTGCAACCCTTGTTTTTTTCGCGCAGGGCTGAAGCTGGGGTCCACTGGCAGGCGAGCCCCGATGACTGAAATCGGTGATGAGCGTTCTGGGCATCAAAGATCCGGCGAGATGATCAAGAGCACGAACATTGAGGTTGATTGAGCTTTCATCTTCTCTCGTCTTCTCCGAAGAGATAAGCGAAGAGCACTGCTACGGGCACAGTAACGTTTTGTTAGGAGGACAGGTGCACGTGACGTTTTATCAGCGTGGTACCTACAATTTTGCGTGCACACCTACTACAATATATGTATCTTTTTCGAACCTCCTCATTCAGCTAAAATCTGTCAACGCCTCTGGTCTTGTTTTTCCTCTTTCCTTCTTGATCCCTCCACCGCCAGCAATCACAGGCAGCACTGGCTGGTTGACGACTTCTGTGGCTCCCGTGACCGCGGCAGAAGCTTTTTTCCGGCCTGATCATGTACAATTTCCTCAATCACAGCGAAAAGGCTTTTTTAAGCGAATTAGCGAGCGTTGAGGCCTCGAGAGGCTCGGCGGCGGCGCTGGCGGCAGCGGCGGCACCTTGAAAATTGCGAATACAGCGCGTCTTACGGAGTATCAATACTATAATTCAGCTATATCTTCCTTTAAGGAGGGTACCTCGGCATCACTCGTAGAGACTACCTCAGAATCGCCCGCTGAGGCTGAAAATGGGATCATGGAGGAATTCATATTGACACGCAACGGTATCAACGCATGTCTCGGATACGCCATCGATGGCTTGAGAAGTGCGACATTCCAGACCATGTCTCGATCAAGACACCAGCTGACGCCGTAATCGTTCCAACACTCGGGGCCATTTTATGTGAATCTCTCGACTATTTAATAGTTAGCTAGATAAGCCTTAGTTGGGATCCTGGTTAATGCACGTACTGATATTAATGCCTAGTCTTTTGCCAGTTGGCATGACGGTACAGGAATCGTTGCATTGCTATAGTCGTGTACCGGGTAGCCCAATACCTAGCCAAGTTATCTAGAGCCAATAAGCCTCAGGACTATTCTTTTATCTTGGAATTGTAATTCAAGGCTTCCAGCTGTGGTTTCAGTTGTGATTCTTCGTGCTTGCTAAAATTATGTGTGTTCGTGTGGGTATGCTAATAATTGGCAGACAAGCTATGCACGCTGACGATAACTCCAGCACGGGACATGATAGCTTCTACAACGCATGCAGAGAATTTTCAGTTTCTTGACCCAAACACCACACCAAGGAAAATATCTCCAATCAGCGGTCTGCTACACAACCACGGCGCAAAAAGGCGAATACACGAAAGACGACGCGTATCATGTTATTCTGAGATCATATCCAGTTTACAACTCGCTGCTGCCGCCACTTCACGCGCCCGATGCGAGATTGTCACGGTCCTGCTCCATGACGTCGCCGGCACACGACCAGGAAAGCCAGCAGCTTCAGCGCTACCAATGACGGACCTCCTCAAGATACTACCGTCGTTTCCCACAGGACCCTTTGCCGCGCTGCTACCCGTGGTCGAACAGCATTCGCTCTCGACAACTGATCTCCTCACGCAGCACCCGGTCGACCTCGCCAAGCAGACGCGCATTCCGCTCCTCGACCTGAAGCGCTTCATCGCCGTCGTGCAAGCCTCCCTCGCCGATGACCTGACGCCCGAGAAGCCCCTGGCGGGCCCGAAACCGACAAGAAGAGACACCGACAAAGACATGGGAGGGGCTGAAGAGGCGCGGGATGGCGCGACGACGACGACGACGACGACGACGGGCTGCGCGTCACCAGAAACACGGCTAGATGCGCCGGTGCGCGCTGGCCCCGCGCAGACGTCGTGCATCAGCACGCTCGACGACACGCTCGACGCGGCGCTGGGCGGCGGCGTTCCCGTAGGCTACATCACCGAGTTTGCGGGCGAGTCGGGCGCCGGCAAGACGCAGTTCCTGCTGTCGCTGTGCCTGGCCGTGCAGCTGCCGGCGCCGCGCGGCCTGGGCCGACAGGCGCTGTATGTCTCGACCGAGGCGGCACTCGCGACGCGGCGCCTCTCGCAGATGCTCGCCGGCAGCGACGCGCTGCGGGACCTCGACGACGCGGCCATCTGCCGCCCTTCGCTCGACAACATACTGAGCACCGTGACGCCCGACCTCGAGTCGCAGGACCACATTCTCGAGTACCAGGTGCCCGTGCTGCTGGCGCGCCACGATATTGGCCTGCTCGTCATCGACTCCGTCGCCGCCAACTACCGCGCCGAGTTTGAGAGCCGCGGCAGCTCCCTCGGGTCCAGCATGGCCGCCCGCAGCGCGCAGCTCGTGCGCCTCGGCGCGCACCTCCGCGACCTCGCGCGCCGGCACGGCATCGCCGTCGTCGTCGCTAACCAGGTCGCCGACCGCTTCGCCTCCAACGCACCTCTGTCGTCGTCGTCGTCATCGCTCGCGCACCGGACGGCTACAGGACCCCCTGAAAGCCCGCTGGCTTCGCGCAGCAGAGAGCAGCAGCAGCAGCAGCAGCAGCAGCAGCAGCCGCAGCCGCCACCATCGACGTTGCAAGCTACGCCGACGTCGTCGATGCCGATGCCCACGCCAAACGACCGGACGCCGCTGCCGCCGCCGACGCTGTTACTCGATCACCAGCAGCGCTGGTTCACCGGATGGGGCGACGAGCCGCGGTCGTCGTATGCGCTCAAGACGCCGAGCCTGGGTCTCGTGTGGTCGACGCAGATTGCGTGCCGCGTGGCGCTCTTCAAGCGACCTGTGTATGGTCGGCCGAGGAGGTTTGCCGCGCCGATCGATGCCAACGACGACGACGATGGTGGAGAGGATCGGGAGCCCACGCTAAAGTCGTGGCGGCGCTGGATGAAAGTCGTGTTTGCGCCTCATGTCGCTGCGTCGGGTCAGGGCATCGCTGACGCGGCTGAGTTTGAAGTCACTGCGGGCGGGCTGAAGGGTGTAAGCAAAGACCATGGCAAGACCAAGGGCTGAGCGATGGCCAAAGAAAAGACGTGTATACCTTTTGACGACTTTTTTGTTGTGCGGTTCACGATTACGGAGTTTTGGAATAGATGGCATAGATCAAGGCGTATTATTTTTGGCATACACATCAACAGCAGACCAAAGACGAGTTGAAGGTTTTAATTTGTAGATCATTAACATGTTTCATTCGTCCCCTTCGTCTATCTGAAAAGCCAACACCATTTCCAGTATGCAGTCATCAAAACATGGCAAAAAAATCCCAGTGCCAACAGTGTACACCGACTGATGAGGATAGAATATATATACAAAGTAATGAAGCCCAAGCAGTTTTATTCTCGCTTACTTGGGATGCGGGAACTCGTCAGCCAGCTGCAGCCGCACGCCGACATTCATGCTAATCAGCTCCTGCACCAGGAGCTTCGCCGCGTAGGGCATAGTCATCTTGGTCACCTCGCGAGTGCTCTTGCACGTCTGACAGTAGCCCTTGTAGCCAAAGAGGCCGCACTGCTGGCAGATATCAATAACGACACCGTCGGAGCTAATCATCAGGCGCTCCAGCAGTAGCTGCGAGGCGCCGTAGGCAATCAGACAATCACGCTCCATCTCACCGAGACGCAGACCACCATCGCGCGAACGACCCTCGGTGGGTTGGCGGGTGAGGATGGCACGGGGACCGCGGGCGCGCGAGTGCATCTTGTCCTGCACCATGTGCTTGAGACGCTGGTAGTAGATGGGACCGTTGAAGATGTACGCCTCGAGCGGCTCGCCGGTCAGGCCAGATGTGAAGTAGTCTTTGCCCTCCCAGGAGAAGCCGTGGTCGAGGAGGACCTGGCTCATCTCCTCGAGCGGGTGTGAGCGGAACGCGTCGCCAAAGCCATAGTCTGGACGCCCGTGGATGATGGAGGCTTTCCCCGTTAGGCACTCGAGGAGCTTGCCGACAGTCATTCGAGAGGGGAAACCGTGTGGGTTCATGATAATATCGGGAGTGAGACCATTATCGGCAAAGGGCATGTCTTCGTGCTCAACAATGATACCCACAACGCCCTTTTGACCGTGGCGAGAAGAGAACTTGTCGCCAAGTTCCGGTCGTCGAGTCTGTCTCGTTTGAACCTTGACAACGGTGGTGTCTTTTTCAGTGTGTGAAATCATGACCTTGTCAATGTAAGCGGGATCAGGGATACGGTAGTTGACAGCAGAGTCACGGAAGTCGCTAGAGCCGCGATCCAGGCCAATGCCCGTTGTGGTAAGATCCAGAGGCGTTTCCTTCTTGATCATGGACTGGCCAGAAAAGACTCTGCCGCCGACCATGGCGAGGCCATCATCGTCTAGGGCCTTGTGTTTCTCAGTGCGCTTTCGTTGGTCGCCGTCGCCTTCATTGACCGGATCGCCAATGCGCTCTCTACGACCATTGGGGTACTTTTGCAATTCGGTGGTGTATTTGCGAAAGACTTGGCAGCGGCCGAACCCTCGATCAATCGAGCCTTTGTTCAAAACGAGGGCATCTTCGATATCATAACCAGAGTATGACATGACAACGACGGTCGCATTTTGGCCAGCCGGCAGCTTGTCATAGTTGACCAGTTGGATAGTCTTACTGATAACCATTGGTCTTTGAGGGTAAACCAGAGTGTATAGAAGTGTGTCGATGCGGTTAAACTGATTGTATGCAATGGCGCCAATGGCTTGTTTACCCATTGCACACTGATAAGTATTACGCGGCGACTGATTGTGGTGAGGGAAAGGGATCAGACCGGCGACAGCGCCGAGGATTGTAAAAGGCTCGATTTCCAGATGTGTTGTGCCCATGGTGATCTTATCCTCGTAGATGGTCACCAAAGCATCCTGTTCTTCGTTGACATCGAGGTACTCGACGACGCCATTTCGCAAAAAGTCGTCAAAAGTGACCTTCCCAAGTTGAAGTAGGCGAAGATGCTCCGGCTTCAACTTTTGAAAACCATTCTTGACAATGATATATGGCCTACAAATTCGTCCTTCATCGGTAGCAATGTGCACGGCGTTGAAATGTAGGTTGATGCTGATGCTGACAAATGGCGAGATCCATCCACGTCGACGCATGGTTCGAAATCTCGAACAGAATCTTTTGGGATATCTGGTAAGAGCAAACGGGGTACCGTTGATATGAATGATGTACGACCCTTCCCGGTGCATCTCTGCGCCGGAGAAGTTTCGGATTGGCTCAACACCAATATCAAGGGTAAATACCCATCTCTTGACGGGTTCCTCGTCGACGTTTGTAGTAATATGGGTCATGAGAGCCAAATTTTTGACGAGACCGCAGGCTTCACCTTCGGGAGTATCCGAGGGACATAACATACCCCATTGAGAGGGCTGCAAGGCACGAGGACCCGAGACCTTTCGAGTCTTTTCGAACTGACTGCTGATACGAGTCATCATACCAAGAGCAGCAATGTAACTCAGACGACTGAGGACGTGGGTCACACCAGCACGGTTCATGTTGAAACGCTTGACGCTCCAATTACCCGTCTGAATGGCTCTGTTGATCCCCATGCCAATGTTGTTCGCATGATTGCTAATCATGTTGACAGCATCTAGAGGGACAGCCCTGTTATTCTTCTTGAGAAACTTGTCGATGGACATCTTTACCTCGACCATGAATCGCTTGAATAAATCTTCGAAGAGGAGTGATAGAAGCTGGCCAGCAAGTTCCAGTCGCTTATTTCCGACAAAATCTCTGTCGTCAACGAGCTTGCTATCCTGGGCGGCCATGAGCACCTTGCGCGTCATCATAGCAACATAGATGGCTTTGGGATAGAAATCAAGACCCTCGATCGGGACGTGCGCAATAATCAGATTGGCTAGAGCGTCAAGGCCTTCTTCGACATTGTTTCGGCGAACCTGAGGGCCGAATTGGCCTCTACGCGAACCCATCTTTACTCTGGTACCGATATACTCGAGGGCCTGATGCTGAGTGAAGACGCCAGCCTTTGTCGCTTCGTCAAAGTTGATGAGAAATTCATCTTGGTAGCGACCATCGGCACCAGCAACGAGTTGCATAATTTCATAGTCGGAAAGTCCACCCAGAGCTTTGAGCACAATGACAATCGGGATACCCTCGATTAAAACATTGTGTACCAGAACGATTCTGTCCTTTTTCAAAGTGACATTTGTCTTGGATTTTCTTTCGTGTGTAGAACTGGTCACGGAAGCAGAAATAATGCGGTTCTTTTCGTCGGCCTCGACGATAACTCGGTTCTTGCTGAGCTGCTCCTGAATGAGGATAACCTTTTCGGTGCCGTTGATGATGAAGTAGCCACCGGGGTCGAGCGGGCATTCGTTCATTTTTTCCATTTCGGCATTGTTGGCGCCAGACAAGCGGCACTTGGAGCTGCGAAGCATGACGGGCATTCGACCGAGCGAAACATTTCGTCGGATGATCTTTTGTTTGTCACGAATGTATACAATATCGACGAGGATAGGGGCGGCGTATGACATGTCTCGTAGCCGACATTCCATAGGCGTCACGTCGGTGGAGGACTTGGCCTCTTTGTAGTCTTGCCGCTGGGGATGGTCGACGCGAATATCGGTAAATCTGCGCGGTCGCTGGTCAGCGGCGATGCGCCGAGATGATCGGCTTCAATGGCAGAAAGCTTACTCGAGCCAGAAGTTGCTGTCAACATCGCTGCGTATGGTGCGGTTTGCGCGCACGATATCCTTGATCTCATGCTCGACAAAAAAGTTGTAGGAATCGATGTGCCTTGAGAGAGTGAGTCAACATGCTATTCGGATTGCGCAAAAGTTCGCGGCAAGACGTACTGTTTTACAAGACCTATTGATGTTGTTAGAAAACGCCGAGCTGAAGCTTGTATAACGAATCAAAACCACCATACCTTTGACTTTGAGAAACGCGGGTAAGAGCTGAAATTTATCTTCTTTGGTTGAGATGGGGTCGGTCAGCTTCTTGCCATTGTAGAATGGCTCGAGTAGGGCCTCGAAGCCGTCGTCGATCGCCGCCATGTTATCTGTCACCGCATCTAAGGCATTTAAAAAGAGAAACAGCAGCTTTGGAACGGGATCGCGCGGTAATCGAGGGCTTCGTTGTGGCCGAAATGCTGAGTCGCGATGTTTTACAAGAAAAAAAAAGTTGCTGTTGCTCGATAAGGCGCGAAAGTGGGGCCGATAGAAAGCTGGGTGGTGGGGGACGATGCGGAACGACAGAACTTACAGATTAAGGTGCAAAGTAGTTTGATTGATTTTATTTGTTTAGATTTAAGCTCTTGATGAGATCTGCTGAGACATAATTTCGTTGCCTTCGTTCGTCTCTCACTCTGTGTTGCTGCTCCCTGGGACTGGGTTATGCAGGACAATTCGCAACAGCCACCTACGTTCGTGATTTATAATACAACTTGTTTTTCTTCCCAGCTCCGTCGGATTTAATCGCATTCCCTAATAAACTTGTATAAAAACGGCGTACCAGACTCAAAGAAGGATCGTTTCAGAAGCATCCGTCGCCTGTATGCGAGCTTGGTTGCAAATACAGCAAGTAGCATAGCACCACGTCGTCGATCCAGAAGTTCCTAACGATGGCGAAATGCAATTGTCTTGGCTTGAGTTCGAGAAAAAAAAGCCAAGTTGGCATTGCATTGGGCCAAGATGTCTCGGAAGTAACGGTAGCTGACTGATCAATTATGCGCTTCTACGGAGTAATCTGTAAAGTGCTAAACTTGAGCTCGGTCAATAGTGGTACTCGAAGCCTTCACAGTGCGCGGCTGACGTGAAGGGACATCGCCAATGTATTCGCCGTCATTGAACTCAACTTCGAGCGAGGTGCGACCCCGGAACCATGTGATCTGTTACCCAAGAAGCTTTCACGTACACGGTGAAAAGACGGTTGCTCTTTTGTGTTGCATCTAGCCCTACCATATTTGTTGTGGTGATTTCTTTGGGGATTTGCAAGAGAGTGGCTGGCTGGACGCATGTAATGCACATGTAGTTCCACCCGGGAGCACTCAGTCCGGGACACACACTCACGCACACATATCATGTCTTGTTTCTAAGCAGGGTGATTAGGGTTCTTTCACAGCATCCGGAAAGTGGATGGGAAGACCGGGGTTGCAGGTTCAAGAGACACCGATTCTCATTGAAACCACCCGAGCGTGAGGAAAGGTGGCAACGCCATCAGTAACCATGCGCAACAGCCCGTTTATGCACGAGAGGAGAAGCGCAGGTTCAGAGCAAGGAGCTATGACATAGTTGTGAACCTGCTCCTTCCGCTGTCGACTAGCTACCCCTCACTTGAGGATGAAAGGTTTGATTGGCAATTTACCCCTCCATCTTGAAGTGGCTAGAGGAGGGGTTGAGGGGCTAGGGGTCTTGGACGGCTGTGGATCGGGACAAGACGGACGACCATCTGGTTGGTAATAGCGAGAGAGCTGCAAGTAACTGGGTTTACTTATGCCTGCGTTGCCAGGATCCTCTGTTTGTGATATTACGTTGCATGAGCATGTTGGCGTGGCATGTGGATGTGTGGTGGGCCAAAGAACGAGGGGGGTTTGAGTGGCATACAACAGAAGTTAGAATTGCTTTTATAAATAATGAGTTAGTCAATAAGAAGAAAGCTTGTAGCACACTACTACGCACGGTGCCGATGATCTGATATTCGGGATACGGACAGTCTGTGCGTCCTGAGCTGGGTTAGCTGGTGACAGAGGGCTGAGGACATTGGGCAGATCGGCAAGCAGCAGACTTGCGAGACAATATGTCTCCAAGCCAGTGTGTGACTTGATCGAGGTCTGAAGGTTTGCTGACAGCGGACTGTTGAGAGGAAAAGACGGAGAATTGTTCGCCGCATTGTGCACTCCACATGGTCAGAGGACAGCCAGCGCCAAAACGCGCCAGCCTTGAAAGGCAAGTTTTTCCTGCCACCCAAAAAGGCCAGAGAACAGGGAGACTGGAACTGACACTTGGCTCCAGAGGCGCGCAGTTCGCTCCACTCTTCAACCGCCTTCAAAAAGTCGGTGAGGCTGCCGTTGAGGAACCTGAGAACATTCCAGATGGACAACAGTGGCGAGACTCAAGGGGGGGAGGCAGAGATGAAAACCTTGGGTAGTGACGAGGGCTATATCGTTTTCAAAAATAGAGAGAAGCTGAGACAGTTAGGGCTGGGGGAGAAAACTTATGCAGTACCCAGCAGCCGACACGGACGGGCCACTACGGCTGCCTGGCTGCACATGTAGGTTCTGTACATGTACATGCACACGTAGCCCTGCAGTTACATACATCTAGATTCAAAAGAGAAAGAGGGCGTCTGGCCGGACAGGGCACCCCTGGGGCAAATCGCAGCTGCCTATCTAGCAGCAATCGTGACAGGTTGACAGGGACTGGGCAATGCTTGGGCTAGAGAGTGAGATTCGGACTGGGGGCTCCTGTCAGTGTGGTCAGTTGACATATCTTCGCACGTGTGCAGAGATATTCGAATCTAACACAAGGGGTGACAAGTAATCCGTATTCACTGTGCTGTCTGGGGTCCAAGACATCCATCTCAACTGCTGGGGCGTGGTGCGCTATCGCGATCAGCCCAACGAAGCTGGTGGCAAAAGCAATGCCCATGCGACAAACCCATTATTGTTTCTCAATTCAGAGCATTCTACATATTAGCATATATTGACTAATAATGCAAACCAAACATTAGTTGCATGTCTCTGCGCCGGTCAGCCGAGAGCGCCGGCGAACAAGTGTGTTTTATCTTGTCTCCATTATTTTCGCTTGTCCTTCACCAATGTATCGCCCTGAGATGAATTTAGTTTGCTAGGCAAACCATGTTGCCAGGATATGTATGCCCTGATTCTGAGAAAAATCAGGGATCTGTTACTGTTAGCCTCATTGCTTCGGCGGCATATCGGACTAGATGAAAATACTGGAGCATGGGGAGGAGGTTGGGTCATAACTAGTGAAGAATTCTTTTTTTCACCCGTTTCAGCTTTGGCAATGGAGCTCGAACAGAACCTATTTAAATACTGAGAGAGTTGAAAAAGTACTTGCAGGGTTAAGACGCGCACTTATTGAGCCAGAGCCGAGCTTGATTGACATTAATAATAGACACTTGCATACGGGCAAAAGCCCAACGTAGCCAATTTTGGGACTCAACGGTCCAACGCCCCGTGGAACTCGGGCCAAGGCCTCTAGCCGCCCGCTAGAGAAGACCAAACGGTCCGTACTACAACTCCGTTGATACCATCGACACCCTGAGACTGATCAATCGATGATACACGCCATTGAGTTCAAGTACTGCGAGAAAAACGGTATGCATGTGAAGAAAGCTACGGCAACTCCGATTGTACTCATGAGCAAACGTGATTGTGCGCGCGCGGGTGTATACCTCTTCTCCGGACTTGTGTAATATCTCATTCTGGCTGCCTTCTGGCTGCCCCGACCTGCGAAAAAAGTGGTTGTGATGGAGCCCTGCGCTGGAGCCTTTGGACCTTCTGGAGAGTTTTTCATTCGAGGATGAGAAGAGCCAGGACGTCATTGTGCAGTTCTTTTACTGTGGTGCAAAAGAATACTGAATATGAGTTGGCAAAACTGGACTCTGTAGTTATCCGCACACTTGGCAAGCTCCTTTCAATGTAGGGGTCTTGAGCCACAAGCGTTTCGAGTACGTCGTGCAGCCGGCTTGCTGCATCCAGCTTGACATCTTGTTACTGAGGCTTCAATCCAGTATCTTGAGGCAGAGAGGTTACTCACGCACGCTCAACTAATTACAAACTACTCAGTCAGCACGCGCCACGTCTCTAACTACGGCCTTCTGATCGGCCACAGCAGACCTTTGCCTCGAAACAACTTGGCGCCGCGCACTCCTGTCCCGGCGCAGGTTCGGCGCCCCCAAATCCACACCGGAGCCAGCTAAGCTGCAATCATGCAAGTGCCACCAGACCAACACCGGGTCACCCCTGGCCCGCCCCTACAAGTAGAAAAGAAAGTTGAGCAAAGCCCCAGTTGATTAGCTCGGGTAGCTGTGCCAAAAATGGGCTGTGCCGTCCCCTCCCACTGCGTGCCACTGTACCATCTCTGGTTCAATGGTTCAGCGCCGCAGATGGCAGGCTAGGTACATAGCAAGAGGCTGGCAGGCAGCAAGAAAGAGATGCCAGCCTGCTCCAGTAAATAGGCCAACTCCACCTGAGCGCCACCGACCACGTTTTGCTGGTTGGTGAGGTACAGTAATCGTAGGCGCTGTGCTTTGATATGTGTGAGTTGGTGCTACGCAGTTGACAAGAAGAGTCTTTTCGACGGCATGGAAGTCATTGGAATATCGAGGGAATGCAGAGTGAAAACCCTCGATTTCAAGGATAAATACTCACAGCTCTCGACGAGCCATCGCAGCCCTCTGAGGCTGGCAGCCTGGCAGCCTGGCCAAGTGCCACGAAGCTTGCCTTGTACGGAGCCAGTGGCCACAAGTCGTTACCTGAACAAGTACCATAACTCAGGGCCTCTGCTTGTAGGTACTTGACGAATACAGAGAAATCAGAGAGGCTTGCAGATGGCACGCACGACAGACACCCCGCCTCCACACCATTGGTCCAACAGGCAACCCTTGGATTTCCAGCGTTTATTTGCCATCTTTTTGACTCTCGATCTTTCTCTCGCCTTGAGTTTGCAATTTCGTCTCTTGTTTCTTAACTCTGCAGTATATTGAGTTATTAGTTGGCATATCGGCATCGGCATAGCAAATCCGAGACACAGCGCTGCTGTATCCTCCAGTGAGCGCCAACAGCAAAAAAGGGGCTCGGGGCAGGTAAGTAGCAGTATGCATCCTTTGTCTTTCTTGACCGAGTTTTATAATTGCACAATATTCGACATATCCCGTGGTTTTCTTCCCAACTTTTTACACTGCTTCCCAAATTTTCATTTTTTTTTTTTCAACCTTGCCCTGTCTTTTCGCTTGAGCTTTTTTGTGCGGCGGTCTGCAGGTGGTCCTGATGAACATGGGGCAACGGCGACAGCGACGCTGGGCGGCACGGGGTATCTGCCAGGATGTCTAGGTACCACACTACCTGGACACGTCCTCAGAGACTTTCAGGCTGGCACACCACCATCGCTGCTATTCAGCATCAAAGCCAAACTGCCCAGAGCGCAGAGCACGGAAAGGCCCAGACCCTCGCGGAACTCGCTTGAACCTCTCGCGAACCCTCATACAGACACACGTTCGCGCACACTTCAACCTCACGTCCCGAAGGGAAAGTTCCCAGCAGCCAGACGGACGAGGCCTGCTCTGCATCAGTGGCCTTCTTACAGAGTAACTATCAGTTAGTACTAAGCAGGTACCTAGCTTTGCCGCCGCCAGCTAGCCTGAACCCCGACCGACCCTGCGCATCTTTGCCTGGTTCGCTCGCCCACCATCACCACCATCTCAAGCCTACGCAAGCCCGCGCTGTCCCTCTAGACTAGACCTGGTTGCCCAGAGGTACTTGACTGGGCTATTAGCACCCCCATAGCCCGCGCCGGTGCCGCCCATCCACCCTTCCATCCATCCATCCCATCCACCCCGCCTCAACGTCGCCTCGTCGTTCCTGATCTCCCTCTTGCCCTTTCCCTCCTTCACCGCGCACGCTGACATCCTCTCCTTGCCCTCTCGTCCATGACGGCAGCCTTTTGAGAAGCCCAACCCCGCGGTGTCAATCCGGCGTGTACGAGTCTTTTGCCCACCATGGACGACTCGCGTTATCGCTCCCAGCAGCAGCACCAGTCGTCGAGGAACGACCTGCCAATTTCCTCTCTAGTTTCACCACCGCGAAACGGCACCTCCAGAATGGTCATGCAGCAGCCGTCTCCTCATGACCATCGCGCAAACCTCCCCCGCCGCTTTACCACCGACTCTGGCCGTGTCCCGACTCTCTCCGGCATGACTTCGCCCACCAAATTCCCCGAGCTGTCGCACGACTATTCCTCCAATGTCAGTAATTTAGCAAGTGTCTTTCAAGTCTCTGTTCGTCACAGGCTTTCCAGTGCTCGGCCTGGATGTCGCCCGAGACCGTCTCCCTGTGCATAAGGTATACTGACGTTGATGACAGCAAACGTTGCACAAGGTTCAATTGGTATGTGGTATTTTTCGACACCATGTCTCTCGATGCTAGCCACCCGAAAGCCTCTGGCGCGCCGCACCGTCACCAATCGAGGCCATGTGCTTCTTGTAGCGCGCCGCGCCCGCACAAGCCAAAAAAAGAAAAGAAAGAAAAAGTTGTGCTGACCTTTGTTGCCCACATAGATTGAACAGAAGAAAATGGAGTATGAGAGAATTCGAGAGCAGCGGCGCCGCTTTGAACTGGAAATGCAAAAGCTCGACCAGCAACAGCGTCGCGAGGCTCACGAACTCGCCCAGATGGAAGAGGAGATGGTTCGTGCCGGCGGCCACCAGTCTGAACCCACCACTCCCCCCGAATATCGCGACCATAACTCGGGCTTCCCCTCTATGTTCTCGCGACCGAACCGCTATTCCACCTCTAGCCTCACCTCCCCCCCGGGTATCTTCAATCGCCCCGGCAGGTCGGGTTCGCAGGTGACTTCTCCACCATCCGGCATCATGCAGCATCGTTACGGATACGATGAACCCCTGCCCTCGCGATCCGTTCCCACCACTCGCCGAAATAGCGACGACGAGAAGGAAGATGCTGTTCGACAGGATCCTTCTAGCCACCGATCTGGCAACACGTACGTCCATGATACCCCTTCCTTGCAATATCAAGCCACGATTCTCGAGGCTGTCAGAAAGATTTGTTGTCATCGGTGTTGGTGCTTCGTGGTCGTCAAAACGACGAAATGTACGATGGACACCTGCTTGCCAACAAAAGCTATCGCCGGCTCAAGTTTCGTGCCGCTGCAATAGTACCAAGCTATTAGGCTGTGGTCTTGCTGCTCTCTGCTTCGGTATCCTAACATTAGCAATAGATTCCACCGCTACTCGATGCCTGTTACCAAGTCCAAGAATGGATTGTATGAAGTCAATTTGGACCAGACCAACACCGCCCGATTCCTGTTTGGCGAGGATGAACCAAGCGCTTTCCCGCGCCGGGACACTCCTGATCACACTTTTCCGACACTTATTCGTCGTGACGACCAGATCGTAAGTCTGCAATTTCTTTTTGGATGATTTGTTGAGAAATCACCTTGACGCAGGGCCATGCACGCTGCCGTTTACGCTGGCAGCTGGCAGCAGCTGCACGCTCACGTCGACTGCAAACGCCCGCATACGCACACAAATAGTGCTGCTCCCTGTGCTTCCTCACTTTGCCCTCTTCACATCGCAGCCCAAGCAAGTGCCTTGCTGCATTTGCAATGTTTTTCTAACTCCTCTTTACGATTCTTTACTCATTGTCTTGCGTGCTTCTGACCTTGGTGTGCTTTTCGTTCAGCTTTCTGCATCTTCTGCTGCCCTCGACCTTGCATTGTCACCATCGCCAAAACCTGATTCCAGCAGAAACTGGACCAATGTTAACCGACATCGCGCGCAACAGAGTCTTTCGTCCTTGAATATCAACGGTAGCTCCAGCCAGCTCGGTGATCTCAGCGCCATCGGAAGCCGCCCTACTTCTATGCGTCACTCTCTTGATCTCAAGTACATTTCCGAAAGTGGTGACGGAAGCGCTGGTGTCATTTCTCCCAAGAGCAGCCACGTCATCACAACTCCTCCAAAGCTTCAGAGCTCCTTTTCTGCCAACGAGGTCCCAACTGTCAAGAACTCTACTGGGTCCTCCACCATGGCCAACAACGCCAACAACCACGCTCAGCAGCACTTCCATAACCACAATGTCAACATGGGAAGAATCCCCGCCGGGGCCATGCCAACACGCCACAGCCGCGAACTCTCCAGCGATAGCTCCATGAATGCTGGCCGAGACCAGGTTGGCGCTTTTCAGTCCATCCACTCTGCTCTGCAAGCAAGTGCCGCGCCATTCGGCCCCAGCATGACCACATCCGCGGCTCCGTACAGCTCAGCGACCGCCACATCCGCTTCCACCGCACCAGCAATGAACGGTATGAATGGGATGAACGGTGCCAACGGCTTGAATGGTGTCGGTGGTATGAACGCAATGAATGGATTCCCTAGCTACTATCCTCAGAATGGTTACCAGAACAACGGTCACAATGGTGTACAGTTTGGCGCTCCGATGCTTGCTGCAGGCATCCAGCAGCTGAATCTGAATGGTGTTTCGCCGGGCAACATGTATCCCGTGCAGAACTTTCCGGGCTACAATGGCGTTCCATTCCAGCACGGGTCTGGAGCTCCGCAGAGGGACAGCCAGGCTCGCGTCATCCAGAATCGACGCCAACAACTCGACCCAGACGGTAAGTTGATATATATTTATCTAATTCTACGCTACGACGTGCTAATCATGTTCCAGCCATGTCTCGCTACCAAAACATGCCCCTTGAATCCTTCCGCTCGCAGATTTACGATCTTTGCAAGGATCAGCACGGCTGCCGCTATCTCCAGAAGAAATTGGAGGAACGAAACCCCGAGCAGGTTCACATGATCTGGCTCGAAACCAACCAGCACGTCATCGAGCTCATGACGGATCCATTTGGTAATTATTTGTGCCAAAAGCTCCTCGAATTCTGCAATGACGACGAGCGAACCGTTTTGATCCAGAACGCTTCTCAAGACATGGTTCGCATTGCCCTTAACCAGCACGGTACTCGCGCCCTGCAAAAGATGATTGAATACGTGAATACTCCTCAGCAGGTTCATCTCATCATCGAAGCTCTCCGATTCCGCGTTGTTGAACTGATCCAGGACTTAAATGGAAACCACGTTATCCAGAAGTGTCTTAACAAGCTCACTTCTCTAGATGCCCAGTTCATCTTTGATGCTGTTGGTAACAATTGTATTGAGGTCGGCACTCATCGCCATGGCTGCTGTGTCTTGCAACGCTGCATTGATCATGCATCTGGAGACCAGAAGCAGTGGCTCGTTGCGCGTATCACTGCGCATGCCAGAATTCTTGTCCAGGACCCCTTTGGCAACTATGTCGTCCAGTACATCATCGACCTGAATGAGCCAACATTTACCGAACCAGTTGTTGCCACCTTTCAAGGGTGTATCGGACAGCTTTCGCGCCATAAGTTTAGCTCCAACGTCATCGAGAAGTGCCTTCGGTGTGCTCAACCACCGTCGAAAGATATGATTGTGGAGGAAATGCTGGTTCCCGCAGAAATTGAACGTCTCCTTCGCGACTCTTTTGCAAACTATGTCATCCAGACGGCCTTGGAATTTGCCACTCCTCAGCTCAAATATCGTCTGGTAGAGGCTATTCGACCGATTTTGCCTCAGATCCGCACAACACCTTACGGACGACGCATTCAAGCAAAGATTTCGGCCTATGATAGCCGTGGAAGCGCCGCATCGAGTGGTCAAGCTACTCCAGCAGACAACACACAAGGTCAGATTCCTTTGCGACCGAACCACGCCAGAGGCATGTCTGGCACCATTGCGCAAAACAACCCCACTGCCAACGGCTCTGGTAACGGCAACCAAGCCGCCCGCCAGAACTTGCCCCAATATGGCGTTAACGCGGCAATGGCTCCTGCAGCCCCAGTGCAGCCCTCTGTTCAGCAGCCCCAGTTTGGGCACAATGCTGGTGCCGCGAATGGCGCGACTATGCAGTCGCCGATGAATGGTGCTCCAGAGAACATGGAGACTCGCTGGGTGTAACTTTATCGGCGACGCATATATGGTAGCTCACTACCACTTGCTTGTACAACATGACGCCCCGGCAGTTGTTTCGCTTCAGCTGTTTCTCTTGCTGGAACTGATACTGCTCGCTCACGACTCTGATGAATTCTTTTACCACTTGTTTGAATACGAAATGCAATGCATCGAAGGATAGTCACGCGCTACCGCGCCGTCGATGTTCGACAACGCACGGCACCTTTCAGGATGCCTTGTGTGTACACTACAAGCGGAAAAGGAAAAGTATTTACGAGAAGAAGAACGGACCGCATCTGGAATGCCCCCGCACCTGCGTGACTTGATGCCGCTTTGATACATCGATGTTTCTCGACAGAAAGGCGCTGCCACGTGCCGGAGACGATTCTTTGCCATGTACTAGATCACAAGGATCGATATTGCATAGACACAGCACGTTTCATATTACTTTGCTTTTTACGACATAATCATGTTACTTATTCTCTTGCGTTTTTGGTTCGTTCCCTTGTTTTTCCTGCTGAGAACTGTGCTCTTTTCTTCTTTCTTCCCTGGCTAGCCCGAACTTGCGATGATGCCGAAGCCACGATTTATCAACGTATAGTGAGATGAGACGTGGAACTGCAAGCACGTTTGGCGGTCGCGGATACAATTTTGTTGTTTTATTTTCGTTATTTGAATGATGCTATCAACCAATGTACAAACTCGACCATTTGAAGCCGCTTCGATGATATTTTATCTAGTCTGGGTGACGGAAGCTTAATCTCATGGTACAAAAAGTCGCGGGGGTGAAGTCCGGAGGAGCACCCTTTTTCCAATTCTGGCATATTGTATGATTGTTTAAGTATAGGGAATCAAAATACATATATACACAAATTCATGAGCATGCTGCGAACCTGTGTCTTGCGGGGGGTTGGAGAGTCTTTGCTGCGTTGTTCAGCTGCCTCATGATGGGGCGCTTTGTGCGAATCGTGTGCGTAAAGAAAACGTTGATGGGCACCCGCCCAACTGTAAGTCGCCATCCTTTCGGCTGACGTCCTCTCAGTCATACCTCGTATACTTTGCTTAACACTAGGCATTATTAGCCTATTCTAAATATCCTCATTTTCGATTTCAGTTACTTTGACGGCCGTCGGCCGCTCCTTCTTGCGGCTCGACTGCTAGCATTCGACAGAACAAAGCTCCAGAAAGTGCTTTCTTCTCAGCTCCAAAATAATATGCACATTCATTCAGCCCTTCTATGATGACTGATATGAGAGCAACAATCGAGATACAGAACTGCTTGGACTGGCAAGCCGTGGGAGTTACATTCTCGTATGTGGCTTGGACTGATTGATATTGGAAACGAGAATTGTGAAGCATCGACAATACTAGATCAGAAGTAGGGGGAAATTAACCAATCTAACCAAAAAAAAAAAATCTTAAACAAGACTGTTGCGAATGGGTATCCAAGACATGGGCCATTCAGCTGATGGCACTGGAGTCTTGCCTTCTATATCTACACCCGTGGACCTCTTCATTCTACCAGCCTGCTTCTTGTCAACCTCTGCCCTTTTCTCAAGTAGCAGCTCCATCAAAGCTTCAACCTCATACTCCAGGTACCGAGGCACATACGACTTCAAGACAGTGCAGATGGAGACGACCAGTCGGTCGTCCACGTCCAGCACCTTGACCTCGGCGTACGGATCAGCGTCGTGACGCAGAAACAACTCTATCACCTCGATCCAGTTCTCGCACCCCGTTCTATACTGCGCCGATAGGTTCTCCTCGCTCTGCCTCTGCGAAGACGCAAAGTGCGACGCGGCCGCCGCGAGCGCGGCCTCCCATGGTGACTGCCCGTGAAAGGAGAAATTCGGGTCCGCGCCGCCCGTGAGAAGCTCGGCTACGAGCGCCGAGTCGACGCCTGTGGCGGGCATTGCGGCCGGCAACGCCACAGCCCGCATGAGCAGGTGCTGGCCGACGTCCTGGTCGAGCACGTTGGCGGACGCGTCCTTGGCAGTGACATAGTGTGCCATGCCTGCGAGGCGCGCCACGTCGTAAAAGCTGGCGGCGGCGTGCAGGGGAATTAGATCCGGGATCTTGAGGCACCACGCCCAGTGGTGGTGGGTGGTCCCGACGGTTTCGCGGGAAGATGCTCTCCTCTTCGGAGGCGGCTGCTCTCGCATCGCGCGGCCGCCAAACCGTGTCTCTGCGTGCGCAATATACGAGGCGGCCAGCCTATTTTCGGGAATAGCTGGAGGAAGTCCCGGCGACTTGTCTCGAGACGTGCGTCCGCCGAGGTTCAGCGTACTAAAAATGCCGGACTGGCTATCAATCATGGACGCGCGGTACGACTGCAAGTAGCTGCTCAGCTGCGATGGCGTCGCAGTGGGACTGTCGCTCTTGTCGGATTGTGCTTCAGTCGTATCGCTACTCGCATCAGGCAAGTCATCGCCTCCGTAGACGGCACAGCAGTCGCCAAGACGCCACTGATAGGCTGCAGCAAGGTCTAACTGGTCGAACAGCTTGGGGAACCCTGCACCGAGCTCCGTCTCTGCTTCTCGGGCGTAGGCAACTGCGTCGACGATGATGCCCATGTTGAACGGCCGCGCGGGACTGATGTCCAAACCTTTGAGCTGCAAGATAGAGGATTTGAGAAGCGCAAGCGACGGGCTGAATCTCGTTGCGGCCGTCTGCGCGATGAGCGCTGCCCACACACTGGGCTGGGCAATCCAGTCAGACACGGTACGGTGCAGGAACAGAACTTTTCTATCCGGCGCCATGCTAGAGTACTTCGCATCCTGTGATTCAAGAAGACCAGCGCAAATGCTGTGCAGCTTTGAGTCCATATCTTGGCAGCGAGAAGCCACTTGATCAATTGCAATCTTCTGCATTGGTGCCTCTTCTGCAAGAAGCTCATCCTCCTCGTCAGCAAATGACAGCTGAAGAAGTGTAATCTTCTCTGGTGACTGTTTCCTGGCAAGCTGAAATATCTGAAGTATCTGTGACGCATGAGTGTGGTCCTTCGATGCTACCATGTGGGCGAATAAGTCGTCGAGCTCGCTGGGAAGTCCGTGCACTTGACGCTGTAGGTCGGCGATACTGCCATACGTCGGCAACCCATATACCATTGATCGAACCACAAGCTTCACCCATAAGAAAACTCCTTGAGATTTGGTCACAGTTTCTTGAATCAGGCGCGACACCTCTGCAGCCTCGGGATGTGAAAGCTGCTGCATGCGCGGTTGGCTGTACAAGCGATCCACGACGTAGTGACTCAGATCATCATGTGTCAAATCCTGGAGCCGGAGGGTGGGCATCCCGGAGAATGCCTGTTCAAACACCCGAAGCGGTCTACTCGAAAGACAGAATTTGACGTTGGGAAGCACAGCACACTGGGTCGCGAGACTGATGATCTCCGAGTGCTCTGCGCCGTACTCATCTAGGCCGTCGATGAAGAAGCAGAGCCTGGTAGATTGGGCGAGGGACTCGAGGGCTACTTGGAACGCCCTCTTTAGTGCGGCAACAGTCATAGGTTCTGGCTCTAGGGGCAGTAGTGAGGAATCATAAGGCAGCCTCTCCTTCAGCACGGCCTCGGCGCAGGCAGACCACGTTTTCCAAACATCCAGCATGACCTGGGGCATCAAGCTGCGGTGTCTTTGCAAAATATCGAATAAGAGCGACCTGAGAAGACCACGTTGCGATTTTTGGTCCTCGGCGCCGCTATTCCAGAAGAAGAAGCTGTATACTTCGCAGGGATAATCGGCAGCCCACGTCTCGAGCTCCCGCTGTGTCGTCTTGTTCTCATACAGGTGCCGCATGAGGGTTGACTTTCCGCTGCCTACCTTGCCATTGATCCAGTAGATACCGTCTCCGTGTCGGAGCCAGTCGACAAAGCTACTCCAGGGCACTTGTGCAGTTTGTGCATCCTTGTAGATCCAGTCAAAGGTGCGGGCGTGTGACTTCTCCACACTCTCGCGACGATCGATCATGGTCGCAAAGGAGAGGCTCTCTAAGACGTAAGTCTCGCTAATGAGGGAGCGAACTTCGTTTTCCAATTGCACATTTGTGAGAGGAGGCGCTTTCGAGTTCCTGCCTTGTTCGGGAACCTGAAGGGAGCCGATGGTGTGAAGGATGTCGCCCACTGATAACCCGAGTAGATCGTCGCCGTCATCGTCGTCGCCATCGCCTTTGTCGGATTCATTGATCTGGAGAATTCTTTTAGTCTGGCTTTGCATCATGGAGATGAAAGAGTCCTCGCTATTGTAGAAGGCATCCAGAATACGCGCCGTGAACCTCTTCAGCTCGTGGGATGTCCGCGATCGCTGGCTCGCAAGATAACAAAGAGCACCGCTGACTTTGTAAGCAGGTGCGATGGTAAAGGGACGAAGATTGTGCTTACCGAAATAATACAAGCATGCGGAACTGTATATCTCTTCGAATTTGCCAGAGGCTATCCTCCAAAGCCTCCATCTCTTGCCTGTCCCAGATTGCTCGCAACGCTTTGTGGAAGCTGTCCCAGCTCCGAAACTGCAACATTTCAGGCTGCTGCTGACTGTCTAGCGCTTCCAAACTATCGGCGCCCAGCAACGAACGCCATTTGTCTCCATGCGCCTTTCTCTGCGGCGCAGCCTTGTTCACACCTTTTGGGCTAGTCTTCAGCCGAGGCAAATGAGCGAGGAGTTCCTGCGCCGCACCCATGCATTTTGAGTATAGTGCTCTCAGTGCCGTGGTACTTTCTGTGTTGGCATCATGGCCAGCCGATATATGCTTGGGAAGCGCCTGTCGCTTGAGGCTCTGTTTGAGCGAGAGGAGGTCCTGGACTAGGGTTTCGATATCAATGTCGTCAGTGACCTCGCCGTGAGCGGTCTTGTACGAGTGCGGTGCCTGAGAAAGAAGCTTGCTGCCATAGTCAGCAAACTGCATCAGCGTGGATGCGAGCGAGAGCGCGGCGAGGGCATCCATGATGACTGGCCGATGGGCATGCTAAATGGTGGCCTTTTCTCCCTTAGGCCGTCGGGCGCATGAAGGAACCAAAGAGTGTCCCGTCGACGCCCAACACTCGCTTATTTATACTCAGCGGCAACGAGTATCTGAATATATTTGTGCCACATGCAACTAAACGTTGACTTGTGTTTTGCGGTGAGGCTGAGCTCAGGGAGGGAGGGACAGCGGATGGGGGGGTCACCAGAACAGCACGGCCTGTGTAACACGCGACTAGGCAGTCGTCAGTCACATTGCTGATGCATTCAATTTGTGTGAGACTGTTTGAGGCAAATACTGCTCGAGATTGCGTCACATATTGGGCGGTTGAGTGATACAACCCTATTTGCGTAATTGCTGCCTTGATGTTGCAGGATGGAAAAGGGCTAGGCAGGTGACGCAGGAATGCGCGGTTCAACATCACGAGATCATTATTGACCAACCATTGCTTCGAGGAGTCGAGGGGCGAAACGCCTCTATTTTTCTTACAAAAAAACTGTAGGTGATGTAATTTCACCACATCCGCAATGTTCGCATGTGTAGTCGCCATTGAATTATAGTATTCCAGCAGAGATGGCTGTAGTGTTGATGTTTCTTTCGATGCATCCTCAGGCACTCTGGTGCTGACATCTAACCCATGGACGATGCCTACTCACCGTTCCTGGTAAGTCGACGAATCACCGCTGCAGTACATCGATTTTCGTGGCCTTCATTCTCATTAGGACATTACCTATCATACATGTATAAATCTCTCCCAAGCATCCATCTCCAATGATCCACGCTGTCCATATACGACGCCATCTATTCAGCTAGACGCAACTTCTTGCCGACATCGCCGCGGCGTCTCGCTTGCACGGCCGCTCGCTCAGAAGGCTTTGGCTGCTCGATAGGCTCAGCGGCGGCTTCTGCTTTGCGCGCCTCCGTGGCTTCCCGAGCTTTGAGCGCTTGCAGAAGCATGCCTGCGTCAAAGAATCCGTCTGTCAAGTGCGGCAATCGCGTTAGCAGCTGGTCCAAGACCCTCTGTAGGAAATTGGTAGGGACAACTTACATCCGCCTAATTCATCGTCGTCGCTGGCAGGCATACTATCGTCAACGGCAGGGTGGGAGTGCGCCTCGGCGGCGGTAGTGTGGGCACCCTTGACGTGCTCGGTGCCGATCAGCGGGCGGCCGCGGTTCTTGAGGCGGCTCGAGGTGCTGGACTGGTGTGGGCGAGAAGACTCGGCCTCGCGGGCACGGCTGACCTTGGCGGTCGAGGACTTGCGATTGGAGAGGCGCAGGATGCGACGAATCTCGAGAAGGTAGCTCTCGAGGGCATCAACGAAGCGCTTGGTCTGGCGGTGCTTGGAGGACACACAGATTGAGATGCTCTCGTCCTTGATGATGTAGCCGATGCCAAAGCCTTCGGCAGAGGTAGGTCCGAAACCGAAATGGCGCAGAGCCGGGTTGCCGCAGTTGGACGTAGACAGCACGGTCGTGTTGAGCTTGTCCCAGCCGCTGTCGGCAAAGAGCAGAGGCAGCTCCTGGTTGGAGGAGGCGCGGGAGCGAGAGCCGGTGCTGTCGCCGCGGTCTCGCGTAGGGCGGGCAACTTGGACGGCGCCATCGGAGGCGGTAGAGGGCTCCTCGCTGTCGGAAAGGGCATCGCGTGGACTGGAGGTGCCGTAGCTCTCGCCGCTAGACATGTCGCTGTAAAAGCCATCGACGTACTTTTGCCATACACAGTAGAGGGCGTACATGTGCCTGTCACACCCCTCAGCCTTGGCACAAGTGCGCGTGTTGGCCACATGCTTCTGGCAGGCGGCCTTGAGCGCATCGAGCTTCTTTTCGACAGGATTGTCGCCCCAGAAAGTTTGTACAAAGTTGACAGACTCATCAGTCACGGGACGGACGGCCTCGGTACGACCATGAAGGTAAAATTTGGTCATGGCGGGCTCGTAGGCGCATTCGACACGTCCGTAGAGGCCGTAGTACGCTGCTTGGAAAGCCATCTGAACGTAGGCATCGGGAGAGAAACCCATGGAAGTGATAAAGTTCTTGCCGTAAGTGCCAAAGTCCAGACACTGGAATTCGTTTTGCTCGATGAGATCAGCCAGGCGGGTCTCGGCGAAGCGGACAGCAATGCTTAGCTCAGGCTTCATGTCCCAGCTCAGCTTGCGCGGGGTAGTGTTGACGTCGCCAAAGCTTTCGGGGTCGCGCTTGGAAGGATCGGGGCTGGTTGATGTCCAGAGTGAAGGAGCCTGGCCGTTGATGGAGCGAGCGAACCTAAGAATTGTGTCCGTGTAAACATCACTGGCGAAACGCAAAACGGTATGGCCGTCAACGCCCGTATGCTCAAAATTGATACCGGCACTGCCATTCTTGCAAACGATAATCTGCAGCTTGTCGTACCATCTGTTTGTGCAGGTACCAATCTGGACACCATTCTTTACCTCGCTAGTGCCGCAAAGCATGTTTTGACAGAGATCGGCGACGCTGGTGGGTTCGCTGTAGTCGAGACAAAGGGCGAAGAGGGCCGAGTCAACGATATTGAGGCAGTCGGCGTTGTTGGATTCAGGCTCTCGGGTCAAGACATCTCTCAGTCCGGACCAGACCTTTCGGTTCTCTGTACTGAGTACACCAACAGCACCCTTGGCGGCTTCCTGAATGGGGGTTTGGACAGCGTCATCAATGATTGTCTGCAAGTTGACGGCAATGTCGCGCTCGGTCATGATGGCGTCCGAGTTGTCGTCAAGAATATCGAACCAGTACACCTGGCCGTGGCACATGACAACCATGTGCTTGGAGTTGGGATCCTGCTCAATCTGGCAGCCGGCCTCGGTGGGAACACGAGCAGTGCCAAAGAGGCGAGAAAACTGGTACATACAAAGGGGAGTGCCCTTGACCATGTCGGGAGGGAGCTCCTCCTTTCTGACTGCGCGAATGAATTCGAGTGCTGAGACGACGAGCGACGCGGCACGCGTAACCTGGTTGTTTCTAGCTGGTGTGGGGTCATCTTCGAGCAGGAAGAAGGGGTTCAGGTTGAGGACAACAGGATTGTCATAGTTGAGGTATGAATCATACCCTTGTTTGTTAGTATCCAGGTGTTTTGGAAAAACGAATCTGGCTCGACTTACAAAACTGCTCAATGTAGCTAGTCTTGCCCTGAGCATAGCTCTTGAGCTTCTCTTGCAGCTCTGGACCATCTCGTCGCAGAAACTCGTCGACGGCCTGCTGTGTATCGGCATGTTCACGTGCAGTCTGCAGAGGTTTCAAGGCCTCGAGATATCTGCGGCACGAGGAAGCGAGCTCTGGAATGGGAAGCTTGGGTAGCTTGTCCTGGCTGGCAAAGGTAACGCCGCCCTTGCCGGAGTTGCTCGACATTGGGAACTTGGTGTAGACGGAGGGCCGCCTCTCCGAGTCCGAAGGCGGAGTGCTGGTGTTTTTGCGCAAGTCTTGGGGCTTGAGGGTATTGTCTGCAAGAGTTCGTGGCGTGCTTTCGAATGGCGAAGGCCCCAGAGCAAGAGTCTGACCGAGGGGCTGAGGGACTGCAAACGTTCTCACTTCAGTCGTCATGGTGGCGGTTAGTTATTGAATGGTAAGTAGCTGGGTAGAGTGCCGGTTGTGTAGTATATGTGCACCCGGTTCAGTCTTAGGAGTACAGGGGCGAGACGGTGGTGCAGATGTTGAGACC
Source organism: Beauveria brongniartii (assembly GCA_030782485.1). NCBI lineage: Eukaryota > Fungi > Ascomycota > Sordariomycetes > Hypocreales > Cordycipitaceae > Beauveria > Beauveria brongniartii. The sequence goes on from JARJPP010000504.1 coordinate 83,546, forward strand.
GCGCAGGGCGGTACGGTAAAAGTAATGGCAGTCTTGAGTGCAGTAGGCTGGCATCTCACGATTGATGAGGACTAGTGACCAACAGAGTCTTGTTCAGAGCAAGACTGCGATAGGACCAGTTGTAGGTGCAGTGAGTTGAAGTTTGAGTGAGGATTCAAGAGTATGTGTGAGACGAAGTAGGGATGGGGAGGAGAGGAGGAGATATAATCAAGGCAGACGTGCACGAGCCGGGTGAGTGAGATGGGATGGGGGTGTGAAGGGGTGCGACTGATGATGGGGGCGTGGGTTGAGGCTGCATCCTAGTAAAAGGCAAGGCACGATCGGAAGCGACACGGGGGTCTCTCTCTGACTAGAGAGAGGGGGTGGGGGTTGCCCCAGAGGAAGCCCGTGAAGTCAAAGCATGCCGAGTAATACCAAGTCATTTCAGAGCCAAGGGCCAAGCGGGGAAAGGTAAGCGAAGCGATAAAGGGTGCATCCGGGGCATGGTGAGTGTGAGTGGATGATGTGCTTTGGTGATTATTTGGAGGAGGAGAATGGAGCTCCGTAGGCCCGGCCGGCCGGGTAGGCCTGGCAGTTGGAGACTTGTCGGCAAGTCGAAGAGCGGCAGAGGTCCGGAAAGAGTTGAACTGAAATCGAGGACTCGGAAAGATGGATAAGAGACAAATCAACTTACCAAACAAAAAGGTATTGCGTTCGCCCGGAGGTTGTCGTTGAGTGCGTCAACTACGCCGGTTTTTCTGCCTTTGTTTCTGGTGGCGTCTAGCGCGTCGGAGTTGATGGCTAATAAGAGCGGAGGCGCGATAAGGATGCTGAGGAGGGTTGGTGCGCCGATGCTGCGCGTCGAAACTGGTGATAGAGTCAGCTGTGTCCGGTGCGAGGCTGCTGCGGCCTCGGGAGGATAGTTGGGAGAGAACACACAGTCAGAACAGCTATCAAAGACTTTTGGCATGTGGTGACACTTTGGCGGGCAGCTTGTTTCGGTGCTGGGATCTAGGCTGCAGACGATGGAAAGCTTACTGTGACTAGAGACAAGGGCGGCTGCCTTGGAGGGGTAGTAATGCAGCTACTGATCGGGGGCAGTTAGCTTGGTGACATACGGTCGTAAATTACCCAAGGCGCTGAGAGCAGCTGGTGCTGGCGTCTCACATGGGACAGCTGGGTGACTTGAGGATACGCCACGGAGCGAGGTTCGAGGCGTCACAGTGATGTGTGGTTGTGCTGTGGTAATAGATGATGGCTCACATGCAGTAGAAAGGGCTGGTCGGATCTAGAAAGCAGTATTAGTTGCTGCAGGACGCAGCAGGAGGAAGCAAGCCCGAAAATGAAAGTGTGGCGCCCGTAACGTCTCGTTGCGCAAAGTAACAAAAAAGGAAAAAAAAAATTGAGCAAATATCTCGGGGAGGGTGGTCCTTCATCTGGTCAGGTTGTCAACCAGCAAGTGTCTTTGCTTTATTGTTATTGACTGGTCTCCGCGGCTGTCTACCCCATTTCTCACTCTGATCAACTAGTTACATAGAACAACTACTCCGTAAATTTAGGGTTATTACGCTCTGCTCGGGCGAGTGGATGTCTCGGCCCAAGTCCCTCGAGAAGTCACCAACAAGACGGTTCCACTGGACGTAGCATCGCCAGCTCCCCGCATCGCCCAGTCTGGTCAGACTGGTTGACCAGACTGAACTGCGATGGATTCGTACTTTCGCTGGCCCTTTTGTTTCTTGCTGGATATACTTGCACTGCGATAAGGCTGCCCGAAGCTCCCCTCACCCACCATGCAGACGATGGCCACATTCTCATCCCGACGGCCATGGCAGCTTATGGCTCCATAGAATATTACTCTTCTTCTCACTGCTCCGTATTGATGGCAGAATCTATCGAGCCTCCTAATCACACCCCCACAAGGTAGCATCAGCCCGCACGCAGACTACGGTCGGCAGGCAGAGGGCACGCCGCCTTACATATGCCTCACCTTGAGAATCTCTAAAGGTCTCAAGCACATGGTGTAACAATTCTGCACTCCGCTACAGGTCCAGGCTGGAGATTGCCCGTAGCCTCAAAGGTAACCATGCCATGGCAACATCTTGACCTTGTCCACAATTAAATGCGGCCCATTGCCGCTATTCCCCCAGCTGGCCCAGTGGCAGCCTTCCAATTTACTTGCGCTTACATATTATTCATCTCTAATCCGTAATATCGCCAACACGACCGCGTGGAGACCAAAACGGATGGAGACCACCTCCAGTCTACTGGTAACTAGTTCGTCATTAATGCCATGTGTTCTGCCATCAGCATCAGCCAGCCCTCCGGACGGGCGGAAGCCTACCAAAGCGCTATTGCCGATTCAACTATCTGCATTGCTGCGACAGCCACCAGCAAAACTAAAACTGTGAAATCTAAACTACATCATTCAGCATATATGCAAGTGCAATTGATTTTCGTCGGCATCACGAGCCTGGTGAAACGCTACACAGCGTTGGAGCTCGAGGGATGCAAGGCCTGTACGAGACAGCGCTGGAGCCAGCGCCTACTGAACGGCTCATGCCGAACGAAGCCTCCCTTTTGTGCAGGCTCTCTCAGTGGCTGCCGGAGCTTTCACCCTGCTGGCACTACGGGCACTTTAGCATGCACGGCACTATTAATATAATATTGCTTTATTTTAGCGTCACATACCTACTTCGGACCAAAGGGCTTGGCAACGTCACCGTGGACGGGATCCCGAGCTTACCTCAGCCATTGCAGACATCCCAGTAATAATTAAAGACTCTGGGGTTGTGCGAACTTCTCGGTCCTTTTCCACAGTGCGGCTTCCCGATACGATTTCTTGGCCGACAGTGGGCAAACATCAGTGTTGAAATAACAGCGGCGACTGGGCTTACCCGAGACTGCTTGATCTCGAGCGAAATGTTGGCGTCTTTTGCGCCAACATGAACTGAGAGGGCAAATACATAGTTATAGCAAGAATCAGTGTGCTGCCTGTCTAATAAGTGAACTAGTAAATGTGTCCAAGTAATCTGTAGTTAGACATACACATCTCAGCGCTACCGACAGCGTCGCCTTGAACAACCGAATGTCTCGTCTTACTATATCGGGACACTGTTTCAAGTCTTTCAACAGTTACCCACAACGCCCACCTAGAAGGATTAACTACTACTGAGCTCGTTCCTGTTACAGAATCTGACTTGTTTGCCAGAAGCTTGGCAGCTTTGCATCGGCGCTGCTCTGCTCCGGAATTTCCTTTTCGGGAGTGTCATTCGATTGATGCCCCGGCCGTCGGGACCCACACGCCGCTGACGATGCACAGCCATTCAAGGACGACTTGCGATTCATAACTACAGAATCACCGCTAAAAAGAAAATCGTGGTTGAGATGCTGCTTTGAGCTCCATCTTGCGCGTTCTTATCGCTTTGCCAGCCACGAGCATCGTTTCGTGGTTGTTGGGCAAGACTTGGGGTCTTGGAAAAAAAAAACAAATAGTCCCAATCAAAACAGTCTTGATAAATCTCACATCTTCGACCATGATCGTCAGAAGGGCAGCCGAGCCTGACATTTCTTCCTTACACGCCTCACAGCACCGATTTTTTCTTGTATTGCAAATGCAAACCAAGCGCTAGACTCTACAATGTGCGTCGCATTCTGAACAAGCTGTGAAATCAAGCGAAAGAAAAGTAGAAAAAGAGGAGGGCTTCCTGACAATAGATGCCGGCATGTAGCTTATATGTTTTTCCATGCTGTGCCACTCAGTGTGGTACGTACTATTTACATTGGCCAGGCAGTGATGTCGCCAATTCATGACTGGCGGGTCACATCTCGAGAGAACTACTCCGTACAGTGCCTCCAGGTAATCCCGAGCAGCATTGTATGAAAAATTGGTGGTGATTTGCTCTGGATTACCTTATACCCACTGTAAAGTAGTTATTCGAGGTGTTGTGGGAGCAGTCAGGGCTTCTACGAGGTACATAGCTATAATACATCTTGAAGCCGCAACAACGCTGAATATTCACGGGACTAAAATGCGGAAAATTATTCAGATTAGGAATCGATAAAAATAATTTTCCAACATATTTCCCAGTGCACACATCTTATTTGATTTGTGTACTTTCGCTCGGGCAATCCCCATACTGCCAGTGGTTAGTTGAAACTCAAGGTGGCTGGTGGCTGAAGTGGCGTCTGTGAGGCTCCCCAACCATTTTGTGGCGTCGGTCGAGGACAGTCGCATGTGGTCGCTCCAGACTTGCATCACAAGGATCTATGTGGTCACAATCTCTGGTCATTGACCCGACTTGCTTCTCTAGGTTCTCTCATCACTTTTAGGGCAAGGTCGCTGCGCTTCCCATTGCCCCCTCGCAGTTCTTTCATCATTATCTAAATATACTTCCATCACTCTTTCGCTCATCCAAGGGGCCTCCCCAGCTCCCCTGGCCACAACTTTCAAGACCCCCCCCAATTACCGAGCTGGCCCTCCGCCCCGGCCACCGCACCACAGCCGACCACATCATGAACAATCATTTTTCGGCCGTCGGCGAAAGCCCCGCCGACGGCAGTTACGAGCATGGCGTTCAGGTTATTGACGAGGACAAGGAATTCAAGTTGGTGCTCCTTTGCCTCCCCTTTTCCATCTTTCGCCGTCGCGGCGCATCGTCGGCGTTGTAGCTATTTTGTGCGCCGTCTCCGCGCCCAGACAACCCAAGCTAATCAGCATGGCCACGCAACAGTACCAACATCACCGAGTACCTCCGAGTGACAGATGTTGCTCAGGCTGGCTTCAACTATCACCTCATCTCCGTCTTCGGCTCTCAGTCTACCGGCAAGTCGACGCTCCTCAATAACCTCTTTGGCACCGAATTCTCCGTCATGTCCGAGACGGAGCGTCGGCAGACGACCAAGGGCATTTGGATGTCCAAGAATAGGCGCATCGAGAGCGCAGGAAAGAAAATGGCCGACAACATCCTCGTCATGGACGTCGAAGGCACCGACGGTCGCGAGCGTGGCGAGGACCAGGACTTTGAGCGCAAGAGTGCTCTCTTTGCGCTCGCCACCAGCGAAGTCCTAATTGTCAACATCTGGGAACACCAAGTTGGTCTGTACCAGGGTGCCAACATGGGCCTCTTGAAAACCGTTTTCGAGGTCAACTTGCAGCTGTTCCTCAAGGACAAACAGTATGCCCGCCCCTGCCCGCCCCTGCCCACCGCCTTAGCCCAACCTCGCAGTACTAACTAACCGTTTCGCAGATCCACCCCGCGATCGCTTCTATTCTTCGTCATTCGAGATCATCTCGGAAATACACCCCTTGTGAACCTCCAGACGACCTTGATCCAAGACTTGACCAAGATTTGGACTTCCATCTCCAAGCCCTCTGGCCTCGAGAGCGCCAAGATCGAAGACTACTTTGACTTTGGATTTGCCGCTCTTCCTCACAAGATCCTGCAAGCCGAAAAGTTTACCGATGAAGTTCGAAAACTCGGCTCAAGATTCTCCGCTGCACAGCGATCCGGTGCCAAGGGTACCCACGGCGACGAAGAGCTGCAAGGCGGCATCTTTCTGCCCGAGTACCATCGCCGGATCCCCGCAGACGGTTTCTCGGTGTACGCCGAGGGTATCTGGGACCAGATCGTTCACAACAAGGATCTTGATCTCCCTACCCAGCAGGAGCTTCTGGCGCAGTTCCGGTGCGACGAAATTGCCAAGGAGGTCATCGCAGCGTTTGACATCATTCTCAGCCCTCTAGAAGAGAAGCAGGTTGAGGCATCCAACCTGGGAAAGATTCTGGTGCTTGCCGATCTCGGCATCACCGGCAATGAGGCACGGCAAAGGTGTGTCAACGCTTTCCAGTCGCAGGCCAGCCGCTATCACAAGAAGGTATATGCGGAAAAGCGCATTGAGCTTGAGAGCAAGATTGATTCCAGACTCAAAACTCTGTATCAAGGTCAGCTGGCTGCGTCTCACAAGGGTGGCGTCGCTGCCTTCACCGATGCTGTCACCAGCAAAGTCAAGGCTGGCCAAAAGGCCGGCGGTAGCTACGAATTCGCCGAGATTGTTTCGAGTGAAAAGGGAAAAGCCCTCAAGATCTTCAAAACCGAAGCCCAAAGCTTGGCGATCCAGGGTGTTCCATGGACCAACTTTAAACCCCAGTATCAGCTCTACGAGGCTGACCTTGACGAAGTCAGTGGCAAGCTGCGCAAGGAAGAGATGCGACGCCTAGCCACGCGCGTGGAGCGGTGGGTTAAATCCCGCCTTGGTGATGCTGTTGGCCTCGAATTCAACAAGCTCGGATCTGGTAGAGGCGGATCCGGCGCTCCCGAGGAAGGCGAGAAGCCTGAAACCGAAAAGGATCTTTGGGACCGCATCTGGAACGTCTTTACTGACATTGTCAGCGAGGCTCAGACGCGCTTCGTCGACCGCGCCAAGAGCTTCGACGCTAGCGAAGAAGAAGTCGTTATTGGCTTGTGGCGTCTGCGCCGCAAGAGCTGGGTCGGCCTCCGCGAGAGAATCGAGGAAGAGGTCATGGAAGGAAACATTCTCCTGAAGCTTCGCGAGAACTTTGAAGACAAGTTCCGCTACGACGAAGCTGGCGTCCCTCGCATCTGGCGCCCCACCGACGACATTGAGGGCGTGTACACCAAGGCCAGAGAATCGACACTGACCTTGATCCCTTTGCTCTCTCGCTTCCGACTATCGTCGACCTATACGCCACCCGATTTGCTGAGCTTCATTGGTCACCAACCGGCCGGTGTCGAGGCTGGCGATGAGGAAGACTTGGCGCCTATCGGTGGCGTTGACGAGGAGGAAGGCAAGAGCCTAGAAGAGGAAATGACTGTCTTGAGTGAGAGCAAGCGCCAAGACCTCGTTGTACGATTCAAGAAGACGGCAGATGGCGTCTATGTTGAGGCCAAGCGTGGCGCCATCGGTGGCGTTGCCCAAGTTCCTCTGTACTTTTATGGTATTCTTTTGGCGCTCGGTTGGAACGAAATCTGGATGGGTAAGCTGGCCCCCATCTTCGTCTGTCGAGACAAGGCTAACACTTTTCATAGTTTTGCGCAACCCCTTTCTTTTTATCCTCTTGCTACTCATCGCCGGAGGCACATATGTCGCTTACACGCTCAATCTATTGGGCCCCATGATGCAGATGAGCAATGCTGCCGTCACCCAGGGCATGGACATTGCCAAGCAGTCCCTGCGCGAGTTCATCGCCAACTCTGACATGGCCCGTCAGGCCCTTGCCGTCCCCGCGGACCAAAGCAAGAACGACGGCATCGGCATGGATACGCTTGACAGTCGTGGTAAGAAAACGGCCGCCTCTGCGAAGAAGGACGATGATGACGATGAAATTTGAGAAAAAGAAGGGACGCAAAAAGACTCATGTTGAAAAGCTTAGAAGCCATGCCACGGTGTGTGTAATTACGACTTAGAGCGAATAATACATATGGAGATGATGAATTCTTTTCTCTTTATTCCTGCAATATACAATGCAATTATTCTCAAGTCTAATGGATCCGTCAACGCCTGCCTAATTCCCATCCTATGTATACATGTGCACTTTACTGGCAAGTCAACGTCACAAGCATCAGTCCATATAAACATTTTAAAACGCTTCTAAACCGGCTGGCGTACCAAACCAATGTCCGAGCTCATTCGTGTCCTTGTCGCCCGAAACGAAGAAGTCAGTCACACGACTTGTCTCGCCATCGTCCTCCACCGGCCACTCAACCTTGACACCGTTACCCTTGGCCTCGAGCATGTCCTTGGCCGTGCTCCAACTAAACCGGCACTCGGGCCCCCATCCAAACACTGGGTGCAGATTACTGCGCATCCAGCCCGTGCAGCGTCCGTCGGAGGGGTAGCCGGAGCCCCAGGCCATGGCCGTGTCGTCTTCCTCGTGATCCGCAGGATCCTTGCGGTCTTGGTACACTGCCTCGAGAGCCATGTCACGGGTTACCTTGGCGCAGACCGAGGCGGCGCTGACGCAGGCGTACAGGCTGTCGGCCTTTTTCGCGACCGTGACCTTTGCGGTGGGGAAGATGCGCTGCAGCTTGGCCTGGTACGTGGCGGGCGGGCCGATGGTGTCGACGTAGATTTCCTGGACGTTGACGCCGCGCGCGTAGACGCCCTTTATGAGTTCGACGGTGGCGTCCATGGCCTGCGCGTTGAGGTTGTAGACGCCGACGGGCTTGAGCATATTGGCGCCAATGTCGCGCGCCGAGAGCGCCGTCGTCGCCCAGCCGCAGCTGTCGTGGAGGTCGGAGCCGGGCCGGCAGAGCGCCTCCATGAGCGAGGCGCGCACCGCCGCCGTGAGCACCTTGGAGTCGTCAAAGTGGTGCGCCTCGCGGAGGAGCGGGTCGGACTGCGCGATCGGCAGGTAGAAGACGCCATAGACCATGGGGCCGAGGACGGGGCCGCGACCGGCCTCGTCGACGCCGAGGCAGCACGGAGTTGCGGAAGCGGGATTCGAGGGATCTTGCGGGAGGAGAGACGGCGGTACGGGAGAAAAGTGCGAATAGGACTGGCCGACGAGCAGTGGCTCGCCGTGGATGGACGGCGGGACGAATGCGCCGGCTTCGACCTCCAAGGGAGTGTCTTTTTGTGAGTCGTCCATTGGTATTATTTCGGTGCGAATGCGGTCCTAAGCTCAAGGCAGGAATATATGTTTTTTTTTTCGCGTGGAATTATTCGGGGATGCTGTACAGCGAATTGTCATGGATGTTGGGCAAGTGCTGGCCTGGGAGACGCGTTGAAGATGGCGGCACGCGTTAAGCCCAAGACCCGCTGTCGTGAGTCTGGCCAGCTCCAGCACCCCGAACCTGCAGGGCCCCACAGCACGTCAACACAACACAACAAGAACTTTGGCGCGTTGCTGAAGACTACGACTCATTGCGAAATACGGACGATAACTACCTTGCTAAGACGAGCTTGCGATTGAAACTGCTACGAATACACCTTGGCTTGCTTATACGAGAGCTTCATTTTGCGCGCCCCCGGCCCGAGTGGCCGCGAATTTTTGAACAGCTGGTTGCTGTTGAGCTAAACCGCCCACCTCGCAGCCATGGCCCGTCCGACGAGACGCCCCGATGAAGCTTCGCCGCAAGGTCTTTATCAACTTGGTGTCCAAGGCAGGTAGGTTATTGGACGGCGATCGGGTTCTTGGTGATGGAAGTAACGGGTGGCGCTAATACTCGGTAGAAAAACCGGTGCTACACTGAAGGACGATGGCAAACGCGATGAACAAGGCATGATGCCTACGGAGGGCCTTTTCTCTTCCCCGGGAGGCAATACCACACAAGTATCCGTCGCGGCGCCGACAAAGGAACCAATACGGCAGGCTACGCCGCCGCCAGCGGTGGATGAGGATGCCAGCGCTCCCATGGAAATAGCTTCAAGTAAGTGCAGCTGTATCACCGGCTGAAGGCGCAAAAAAAATTTTTTTTTTATTAACGGGTGTCCTCTCAGGCGATGGCCCTGGTCCGGGAACTGTTCTTCGAGAAAGCAGGAACTTCAAGCTTCCTCTTCCAAAAGGCCGATCTCCGGCGAAGACGAATGCGAGTTTACTACGCTCGCCGGCGAAACGAAATCCAAACATATCGCCAATGCGCCCATTTCCTGCAGACTTGGCTGCACGGCACATCGACTTTAGCAGTCCCTTGAAAAGGAGCAGCGGGCGGAGACGCCCTAGCACCATAGGAGAAACTCCAAGCGACGATTCGATAAATGCACTGTTGGGCGAGTCTACAGGAATGGTTGGTGCGAACCAAATACAAACAGACTATCGGACCGTGAATGAGTATAGTCCCAGCGTACGGTCACCTCAACCTACACCAGTCATGTCTGAAAAGGCTAGGGGGAAACAAAGGGCGGTCTCCAGCAAGTCACCCACGAGGCCCTCGCTTAGAGAGCCAGTGCCACCGAGTATTTCACCGCAGGCGCCATTTCCTGATGAACCCAGCATATACGTTCAGGATCCCGAGCCGGAGCCGGAGCCGGAGCCGGAACCAGAGCTACCTCGATATTCGTCATCTCCACATGCTCCGATGCGTGAGCCATCTATTTCGATACCCTCGCCACGACCACAGACGCACAAGCGTCCCACAACGGCTGCTTCGCCGACAGAATCAACAATTCGCCGTCCTCGTGACGACGAGGATGATCGCAGAGATCGCGCAAAACGACAGAGGCAAACAGAATCTGTAGCCTCACGGCGTAGCGAGCAACCGGCCAAGCAAAGACCCGGGCGGCCGTCGAAGAACGGAGTCGGAAAACGTGGACCTGGACGGCCGCGAAAGAGTGAAGTAGAATCCGATGGAGAAGAGGGCGAGTCTTTGATGACATTACAAAGAGGGCCGCCGATGCCCAAATCACGAGGGCTAGTCTCCATGCGTCGCGATGCCACCGCCGGAGTCGAGTCTCGGCACAGAGGCAACGACGCCGATTGGTGGGCTGACATTCAGAATGACGATCATACGTACGGATACGAGCCGGCTCGCGGCCAACGACTTGCATCGCAGGCTAGCACTAGGCACCGACGTCGTCCAGCCGCCGCCATGGTCGATGAAGAGGAGGAACTCGAGGATTGGGAGGTCGATCCAGGCAGCATAACTGCTGAAATCGTGCTCTGGGAGCCCGAACACGAGCACAATCCACCTGGGCCCGACGACACCGTGCAGGTCACTGACGAGCGAATCGCCATCACAGCCGAGGCCATTACGACTGTTGAGATTAGTAACTCGGACGCTCGCTACGCCAAACCGCTGACGATGCCATTCATGGGTGCCGGATTGGTCGATTTGCCACCGGGATCGGAGAAGCGCCCCAAAAACTCGCGCAAGATGCATCTTGTGTTTTTTGTACACTATGGCAAAGTCACTGTCAGCATCAATGAGGTGCAGTTTCGCATCTCGGCCGGCGGCATGTGGTTTGTGCCGCGCGGCAACTACTACAACATTTCAAACGACTACGACTTTCCCGCTAGGGTATACTTTGCGCAGGCGTGTGAGGTATCGCCTTCGCCGGGGGTAACGGAGGACATGACGCAGACGATTGTGGCTTAGTCTCACGAGTACAACCGTATAATGTTGGCTTTTCTTGTATCTAAAATTCTTGGGGGCGTGTTGGATTTCGTGCGGGGTTTTTGCATATTATTCGGTAAGCGTTGGCAGTTTTACTTGCATTTGTTTCCGGTGGATGACGAATATACCCATTCATGCTCTGTAATTTTGTGTTCATCATCCTGGTATAACGTGTAGATTGGGGCTAACCTGCAGTGCTTGTTCTTGTGGGCAAATGAAACTGGCTAACTACCTAGGCACTCATTCAAGGCGAGGCTGTACCTGCCACCAAGGGAAGGGTCAGTGGACAGCGAGCGAATCAAGAAGCAACTGAGAGTTCGCCAAACGCAGCCACCATTGATTCCGGCTTGCTTTGGTCGCACAGAGCAATGACAAAGCTGGCTCATGCAACAGCTTGGGTGACTGCGAGATGCATATAGCTAATCTTATCTAGTTGCAATAGTGAAGAGGACTTGTTGCTCATTCTAGTCGTCGTCCCGACCTGCCACCAGCCAAGGAAGTTGTGCGACCCTTGGGCGCTTAGGAGCCAGTGCATCAGAATAAGCTCTCCGCCTTGCAACTATATCCTTGGAATATTCCGTGATATCTGCTATAAGTGACACGTATAACGAAGCCTTTACCTAACGAGCGACTGCAGCGAGTATACTATGGGCGGCGGTAGTTACCGCCGTATTCCGCTACGACGTATACTGTCACGTTTCGCAAGGTTCGTCAAAGAGAACACGGGGACTCGGAAATTTACTTGATAGATGGGAAAAACAAGTCACTGTTGGACGGTTTGCAGCCCGCCATGGGGTAGCACACGTGTTGAGGGTCTACAGGCGGCAGATGCAGCTGACAGCGTGTGTGTGTAACCTGGCACCACCGCATCACAGAGCTCGAATTTTTTCTCTCTCCCGGTGGCACCAACCGTGATAAGGCGGGAGATGAGGAAGCTGGGTATCGCACAAACCCAGGTCGGACCAGTCAGAGACAAAATATTGGAGCTTCTGGCGACCACAAGTTTCTTTTCCGACTCGTGCACTCGTGTAGCTGAATCGATGCCCCGCGGTATCCCAGAATGAGGCGCAACTTGTCTGCCGATACATGCCCCCGCGAGCAAGCTGCATCTCATTAGTATTCAGTCTTGCTCTTCACTTGCGGCTTCACTCGGTTCTGCGTTTTATTCTTTTGGCATATTCATAACCACCCATGAGCCCCCGAGTCGCGACCAGCTCCGGAGCCATGACACGCAGAGACTCGAATGATGGCGGCCCGGCCGGGGTTGGCCGTGGTCACCCTGGACAAGTCCTCGGCTGCAGAATCAGCAAACCATATAGTTGGAACAGGCGCAGACGGTCCTGGGCTACTCGCTCCATATCCACGATGATCGCTCGCGATCGCCAACGCGGGGGTCCTCCCACCGTTGCAGAGCGAAGATCAGCTCCCGCTGCATTCTCAGACAGCACCAATGACGGTAATGGCTCATCGCAGAGTCTACGGCAAGATCTTGAGCGCGTACATTATGAGAGTCTGCCCGGGGCACGAATCATGATTGCCCGGCCGGGCAGCGTCCGGCACGGGGCGGCAGAGCACGTCCCGCTGCTCCAACCAGCCGAGTTTGTCAGTCAGTCGCGCGATGGTCGCAGCATCATGGGTGTACTGCAGCGCATCGAGGATGTCTGCTTCAGGCTTTTTGTGCCTTTCATCGCCTACCCGTCGCGGCCGCCCTGGGCGCGTTTCGTCAAGGATGAGCTACGATGCATCATTTCATACAATCCAGCCAGCGATGCATGTGAGTTCTTTTGCAGCTCTCACGACGTGGCTCTGGTTGGGGAGAGCTCTCTTCGGAGCCATCTCGTCAGGCGGCGCGATGTCCAAACCATTGAGCCTGGTATGTGGACGGTCGCTGTGCCTTCGAATTCCGCGCCGGGAGAGACTTTCTTCGGCTGTCCGCGGCCGGTTGTAGAATTCTTGCTGCTGAAGCGCAGGTACTCGGTGACCTTGACGCGTCCAGCAGCAGCAGAAATGGATTGCAGTCTCATGTCCTTGCCAGAAACCGATTCTGCAATCAATATGCAGTCCACCAACGCCCCTGTCCACCAAACCGTTGCCGAGTTTGTCATGGGGGCTGTCGAGCCAAGCGAGCCTGCAGACAAAAAGTTGCCGAGGATACCGGAGGGCGAGATGCTCACATTTGATCCGGACCCCTTTTATGGGCTTCAAGATGGAGAGACAGTACGAGTGACAACAAGCCCGGCAGGCAGCAACGATGCAGGGATTGAGCAGCGGTACTCCAAAACTGCAGAGTCGTATCAGGTAACACGTCTGCAAAAGATTGACAGAAGCAGGCATTCGAGCGTTTTTGCATGCATCCACAGCAAGCTACCTCACACTACCCTCGTCGCCAAAGCTCTCAATGTCAAGTCAAAAACTCGTCACTCAGTTACGTCGCTGGCAAACCACTGGAGCAACGAGATGGAAATACTGAGGGACTTGAACCACGTACGTTTTTTTTTTGTACCATGCACATTTCCCTGTTGATAAGCCCCTGACTTTTGACTTTAGAGAAACATTGTAAAAATCTTCACCTGGGACGCACGTTTCTACACCGTGTACATGGAGCACCTCCCCGGTTCGCTCGCATCCTACCACGAGGAACCGGGCTTCACCACAAAAGACGCCGAGACCATTTTGAAGGACGTTGGCTCCGCGCTCGCCTACCTCGAGGAGAAGAAGATTAGCCACAACGACATCAAGCCGCGCAACATTGCCTACTCGCCGGAGCGCGGCGCCGTGGTGCTCGACTTTGGGCTCGCGTCCGCGGGACTGTGGGTGCCGCGGGCCACGGGCGGCACGGCGTGGTACGTGCCCCCGGAGACGCTCCGCGTCGGCGAGCGGACGAACCGGGGCAACGTGTGGGCATTTGGCGTGACGATGCTGTACGTGCTGCGCAAGATCAACATGCCCGAGGACTGCTGCAGCGCGTGGGACTTTCTCAACATGCAGGACCCCAACAGCGACGACCGCATCGCCATGGAGAGCTGGGCCGACCAGGTCTGCGAGGTCGTCGATGAGCTGAACAGGGAGGACCCGGTCGAGTGCGTGGTTGCGTGGATGATGGAGCAGGAGCCGCACGAGCGCCTGGCGGCGGTGGAAATTTTACCGGCGCTACTAAAGAAGCAGCAGGAGGAGAACTAGGTGGCATGGGATTTTCTTTGGATTTGTTGGGTCCATTTTGGTGTTGATTTTAGCGATTGATGATTCATTTACGTATATCAAGTGCTCACGTACACCTTGGCCCTTGCAAATTTGTCTAGGCTGCTGTTGGTAACACAACTCTAATCACTGGTGAGGCAATCACCGCTACATCCCTGCCACAGCAAGTTGGTGTAAGCGCACGGTAGACAAGCCAGCGCACAAAGACATGCACCGTAATCTACAACCAATGGAGGGAAATCCGTTCGCGACGGCTCTTTTCAATGTGTTCACGTCTTTGAAAGACATGAAAGGGTGCAGGCCCCACGCGAGGTGTGACGAGCACGTATTGGGGTCACGGGTAAGTAGGTATCCTGCTCGGCCTCCGTATCGGAGTCTCGGTCGGCGCCCAGCAAGCACGTTTCGAGAGCCCAATTTCCAGAGGCACGCCCTAGCTGGTTCACTCTTTTTCCCACCAGACACTCATTTGCCCTCCAGTGCTAATTGCGAATTCTTTTTCTTTCTTTTACTGTTCGTCGCGACCTGCCCGGCTCGTCTTTGGGAGCGGGCATTTTTGATGAGATGCCCACGATGTGTTTCTTGGAGGGGTGTAACACCAACAAGGGCGGCTACGGCGACGCGACGACAACCAGCGAGGACACTGGACGGCCGAAGTTTTGGATCGAATTCCGGACCTTTGACGATGGTATGCATGATATGAACAAAGCTTCGAGATCAGCGTCGTTTCCACAATTTACGCGGTTGCCGCCGGAGCTGCGGCTCAAGATCTGGGAGCTCCTGGTGCAGCCGCGCATCGTCGTGGCGTGCTGCCTGGAGCGAGATGGGCGACTGCCAGAGCGGCGCGCGCAGCTACGCAGTCGGACGGCGGGAGAGTCTACGGAAGGCTACAACGACGATAACGACGGCAGCGGCGGGATGACTAACGGTAGCTGTAGCCCCGTGCTGCTACGCATCAACCGCGAGGCGCGCAGCGTCGGCCTGCGCTTCTATGAGCTCACATTTAGTTGGCGCATTTCCAAGCTGCTGTCGGACACGCCCGTGTCGCAGCCGGCGCGCGTGTGGTTCAATTTTGCGCTGGACGCGCTGTACCTGACAGGCGAGCTCGAGGCCTTTGACGCGTACGGCTTCAACTCGCCCATGGTGTATTTTTTGCGGCCCGAAGACACGCGTCGCGTGCGGCACGTCGCCTGCGCCTTTTCCGAGCTGGGGTATCCGCGGTTGGAGAGCGATCAGATATTCGGGTGTCTATGGCATGTCGCGGATCGATTCCGGGCGGCGAAGCGGCTGCTGCTGGCGCTGAGTCCGGGGGAGGAAGAGGTGGCGCACTGCAAATTCTCGGCGGGCAGGACGGGCAAGGCAGGCAAGGATGAACAGCGCGGCGTGACGCTGACGGACGAGGATAACATCATGCAAAAGATTTGGGAGGGCTGGATGGGCAGCGTCAACGGCCAGAGATCGCGGGACGATAGGACGCAGCTGGTGGACAAGAAAATGGTCTTGGTGCGAGAGGAGAGCCTGGCTGATGTAATTGCCAGCTGTTAGACGTCGGAATGAGGGCGAAATTTGCCATCGTGCAGCTATGTGTACATGCCTGAATGAATGAAGACAGCTCTGGCTTCAATCGTCGCAACGTCAACTTGGACAATCGAGGCGACAGCACGGCACAAAGCCATCTCTCAGGGTTGTCGCCGAGCTGCACACCCTTTTGGGCAGAGAGTCTGCGAGTACAATCGGCAAGGAAGAGCTAGCTACCAACCTGGCGAGCCAGGTGTAACAACGGCCGTGGCTGCAGCGTTAACTAGTCGCAACAGGGTTTCGGATGGGCGGATAGTAATAGCAGGTCTGAAGAGCCTGTTGGGCCGTGATGGGTACCGAAGTTGACCCCTCATTGGGTGAAGCTGTGAATCTCGAGCTCGGCGCAGGGGAATTAAGGTTCGCCAATATTTGCCAGATACATGTTGAGTGTAGCGCCAATTATCCTCGAAACACCGAGCTTGAAATTTTTCATGAACCTCCGTTCACAAGCTTATCCGTTCTCATCGTCCATGACGACCGTTCGACGCAATAGCTCGCGGAGGGGGACCACACAATTTTCGTCACTGGGATTCTTCGCCCTTTGCCTTTGGCTCTTGCCCCGCCCGCTGTTTGGTTGCTTGGCCCGCTTGATTGCTTGGCTTTGGGAGCTTCTTGGGTACAGCTGCAGCCACAGGTGGCCGGTACGTACCCGTTTAGCTGCGCCCCACCACCTTGCCTGCCAGCCAGAGAGCTCCGTTCGTTGCCTTGCCAGTGCCACTCCAGCCAGAGATTTCTGTAAGCTGCGACCACGGTTGGCGCTAGATCTGACTGCAAACGACGCAGGAAGTTCGGTGGCTGAAAAGCAGTAGAAAGAGGGCAGTGAAGCGAACGCGAGAGAATTTTATGTTTGTGGCAGGGCGGTGAGGACAATAGGGGAGCCACTGCCACAGCCACGGTCGAAGCATCGAAGCTCATTTCTTGATTCGGTTCGGTTCGCGGGGTACAAACGGAATCTCTGTCGGGCTGTCCTTCAGGCACCTTCTCCTGATTTGAATGATTAATCTTAGTAAAACCATGGGGGCCTTCGAGATCTCGTTTTTTCCAGGTCGACCCATCGCTTTCGATTCTCTGTAGCTCTGTCAACGGATGGCGTCCTGCAAAGCCCTCAACCAGCCCACTATGACGCTGGTCCAACAATCGCGTTTGGAGGGGCAAAGAAGGAAAAAAATGGAGGTGGGGCAGAGAAGGTACTGGGTACTTCCAACTTACCGCCACTAGGCAGCTCCAACGCACACTAAGCTAGGTATCTGCAACCTCGTCATCTGCCCCGCGATGGAAAAAGGAAGCACCTCATCGAAGACTGGAAGGGCTCCGTGATGGAAATCCAAAGGAAGCATCGTGGAAGGCGGAAAACGAGGAAGGTGCAGAGAAAAACACCCAGAGCAGAGCGAAGAAAAAAAAGAAAAAAAGGCTAGCAGCCAAAACCGGTAATCAGAGACTTGCGACAATTTTCCCGCCGCAACGTCGTGCAGGAATCCACCCGCCTTTTGTAATAGACTCTTGGTGGGTGCTTCGAGCACCATGCAGCTCCCTCCAGGCGGCTCCAGCAGGCTCCAGCCGTCGCCAGAGACTTCCACAAGCCCCTGCCACCCTCTAGTGGGCTCCGGTGGAACTGTTTCGAAGCAGATAGAAGCGCCCGCTTCTTCTTATTTAGATGCCCTTTACATCCTGCTCACCAAAGAAACCGCACTTGTTTTTTCTACTCAATTCATTCACACACACTTTATACCCCTCTACACATCATCGACAGGAAGAATTAGCTTTCTGCGCCTTCCCACTCTCATAGGCTTGATTGCTCCCCAACATCACCAACTTCCTTTTTCTCTTCCATCCGCCACATACACAAATCGCCCACAATGACGACTTCCACTACCGCTGTCGGTATCGATCTCGGTACCACGTACTCTTGCGTCGGTATCTTCCGTGAGGATCGCTGCGACATCATCGCCAATGACCAGGGCAACCGCACCACTCCCTCATTCGTTGCCTTCACCGACACTGAGCGTCTCATTGGCGATGCCGCCAAGAACCAGGTCGCCATGAACCCCCACAACACAGTCTTCGACGCCAAGCGTCTCATTGGTCGCAAGTTCTCCGACGCCGAGGTTCAGGCCGACATGAAGCACTTCCCCTTCAAGATTGTTGACAAGAATGGCAAGCCCGTTATCGAGGTCGAGTTCAAGGGCGAGCAGAAGACCTTCACCCCCGAGGAAATCTCCTCTATGGTCCTCACCAAGATGCGCGAGACTGCTGAGGCTTACCTCGGCGGCACCGTCAACAACGCTGTCATCACTGTCCCCGCCTACTTCAACGACTCTCAGCGTCAGGCTACCAAGGACGCTGGTCTCATTGCCGGTCTCAACGTCCTCCGCATCATCAACGAGCCCACCGCTGCTGCCATTGCCTACGGTCTCGACAAGAAGGTTGCCGGTGAGCGCAATGTCCTCATCTTCGATCTTGGTGGTGGTACCTTCGATGTCTCTCTTCTCACCATTGAGGAGGGTATCTTCGAGGTCAAGTCCACCGCTGGTGACACCCACTTGGGTGGTGAGGACTTTGACAACCGTCTCGTCAACCACTTCGTGAACGACTTCAAGCGCAAGAACAAGAAGGATCTTTCCTCTAACGCCCGTGCTATGCGTCGTCTCCGCACTGCTTGCGAGCGTGCCAAGCGTACCCTCTCGTCTTCCGCCCAGACATCCATTGAGATTGACTCTCTCTTCGAGGGTATCGACTTCTACACCTCCATCACCCGTGCGCGTTTTGAGGAGCTCTGCCAGGACCTCTTCCGCTCTACCATCCAGCCCGTCGACCGCGTCCTCGCTGATGCCAAGATCGACAAGAGCCAGGTTCACGAGATCGTCCTCGTCGGCGGTTCCACCCGTATTCCCCGCATCCAGAAGCTCATTACCGACTACTTCAACGGCAAGGAGCCCAACAAGAGCATCAACCCTGACGAGGCTGTCGCCTACGGCGCCGCTGTCCAGGCCGCTATTTTGTCTGGAGACACGACCTCCTCCTCCACCAAGGAGATTCTTCTCCTCGACGTTGCTCCCCTGTCTCTCGGTATCGAGACTGCTGGTGGTATGATGACCAAGCTCATCCCTCGCAACACGACCATCCCCACCAAGAAGTCCGAAGTCTTCTCCACCTTCTCCGACAACCAGCCTGGTGTCCTTATTCAGGTCTACGAGGGTGAGCGTCAGCGCACCAAGGACAACAACCTTCTCGGCAAGTTCGAGCTCACCGGTATCCCCCCTGCTCCTCGCGGTGTTCCCCAGATTGAGGTCACCTTCGATCTTGATGCCAACGGTATCATGAACGTCTCCGCTGTCGAGAAGGGCACTGGCAAGTCCAACAAGATTGTCATCACCAACGACAAGGGTCGTCTCTCCAAGGAGGACATTGAGCGCATGCTTGCTGATGCTGAGAAGTACAAGGATGAGGATGAGAAGGAGGGCCAGCGTGTCTCTGCCAAGAACGGTCTTGAGTCTTATGCCTACTCTCTCCGCAACACTCTCGGCGACCCCAAGGTCGACGAGAAGATCGAGGCTGATGACAAGACCAAGCTCACTGCTGAGATTGACAAGATTGTCCAGTGGCTCGATGACAACCAGCAGGCTACCAAGGAGGAGTACGAGGAGCACCAGAAGGAGCTCGAGGCTGTCGCCAACCCCATCATGATGAAGTTCTACGGCTCTGGTGGTGAGGGTGGCATGCCCGGCGGTATGCCCGGTGGTGCCCCTGGCGGCTTCCCCGGTGCCGGTGCCGGTGGCGCTCCTGGCGCTGGCGGCGATGACGGCCCTACCGTCGAGGAGGTCGACTAAATGCTTTGATACCCCCCGAACCGCACCATCGCGCTGGACTTTCAAATTGGCTCATGTCCATACTCGGAGGCTCTTTCGAAGTTGCAGAGATGATGAATGATTATTTAGAGTTGCATTTCTTTTGTACTGGCTTTGCATTACGGTTATGATAAGGGAAACCAAAAGAATGAGCCGGCGATTTGCTGGCAGATGTATTTTAATGATTAGGGTAAATAAAGAAACCCGTTAGACAACACTGCACTCCATTGACCACCCGTGATTACCATTACTCGCTTTTGTAGAGATGACTAGCAATACAGTTGCGTTATGCCCAGAAAAAAAATAGCCCTTGCCCTGAAGATTGACACTTGTGGACTGCAATATACTGCTGAGACCCTTGTGGCCAACTGAAGAGTGACGTATGTACATTCGTGATGCTATCAATACATATTACAACAGTACTACACATTATGATTTATCCGACTTGTCAAAGCCCAGCTCGTCGCGAATCTTTTGTCTGCGCTCCAGTTCCATGATACGCCACTCCTCATCCCCCATGCTCGGCGGATCGATCTCCTCCGTAAATGCGGTGCCGGGCGGCATCTTTTCCCTGCGCGCCTCCCAGACGTCCTCGCTGTTCGCCTTGCCGGGCGCGTAGTATTTTTGGTACTCCTTGTTGCGGTAGTGCGTGCGAATCGCCTCTTCTTTGACCGGGCCCGACGACGCCCGATGGCGCATGCAGAACCAAAAGTCGTCCCACTTGTCCGAGCACGTCCGCATCCGGCCGTCGCGATACACGGCGTTCCACTGCCCGCCGAGCAGGTTGCAGCCCCAAGCCGCGTCAAAGTGCTCCCGGCACGACATCTCGGTCGGCAGCAGCGACTCGGACAGGGGGTCCCGCCGCGGCGCGTCGGCCTCCTTGTAGAGCGGGCTGTCCTTGGGCGTGATCATCTTGGCGAACCACTCGGGTAGCGGCGACGGCTTGGGCTCGTGTGGGGGGCCGGCGCGGCTCGAGGAAGACGCTGCGGCGGCCTCTTCGGCTTTGAAAAAGTCCATGAACTTTTGGAGTTCGGCATCCTCTGCGGACTGCGGCTTCGACCGTGTTGGTTGTTGTGTGGGAGGTGGCTGTGTGGCGGGACTTGTGGGAGGGATGTTTTGCGATGTTGGCGTCTCGGCAGGCTTCGAATCCGAGGACCAGAGCCAGCCCATGATAGCGATGTGATGTGGGTGTTTTCGCAAGTCGCTGGTGTCTGCTTATTGTGTCTGCCGATGCGCTGTCGCGGGTTGGGGAGGATGGCGCGGAGATGGCTTCCTCACTTTAGCAATTGCAGATTGATTCAACTCGCGAAGCCAATCAATGTGATGATGCTTTATTCAAAATGATACAATTGTAGGTCAAGTAGCGTTACTGGGACCGAAGCCTGGATCGTGACTTTTTCCAGCATCTCCTGCGTGGGGAAAAACGATCCGCCGACCCGCTCTTCTTCTTTTTACCAGGGAGCGAAGCTGTCGAGCCAATGACCTCATGATGGAGCGATGAAGCCGCAACAATAGGCTGAACATACATGGATTGTCTGTCTAGATGATAAAAAATAGATTTTGATGAAAATACTGAGACCGTTCCCAGGGCATTCTTTCTAGCTAGCATTTTGTGTAAAATATTTCAGACTTGGCCCAATATTCGAGTCGCTGCTAAATGCACTGTATTCGCCCCTGCCTGTAATATGAATGACTTGGTGGAGAGCGCTGCCAACTTCCAAGCTCCCAGAACTTAGACCTTGACAAGGTCAACCTCAACTAACCCCTGTGGTCAAGCCCAGAATGAGTACCTGAATACGATCCTACGACACACCATATAATTATTCACATGATGTACACACGCGCGCGGCTCGCCGCTATGGCTGCGCGGCCGCTGGCGCGAGCATCAACACCTCTGCGGCCTTGCCTCGTGCGTTGCAGCCCGGCTTTGCGGCGCATCGACCACGGAGCTATTCGACAAACAATCGCCGGACGAGCATGGGAGAGCACGATAGCGAGGCTTCCACCCGATTCTGTGGCGCCGGCCACTGAAGATGCAACGGAAGATAAAATAACAGAGGAGAAAGATACTGGCCACTTTGAGGTCAAGGACAATGAAGCCATTCTCTTTTTTGACAGTATGCTTCAGACATGAGAACATGGCAGTATTTTACGCTGACAGGTTCTTTAGACATCTTTCCTCTCAAAATCATGAATTTACTGCGCAGAAATGAGAGCGACAGCGAGCTGGCAGACTTGATGCGCCGCTTTGATAGCTCGAGACTCGGCATTATGGATCCCATTCGTTTGGTCAAGATGGCCATCCCCGAGGACATGCCTATAAAAGTAACGGAAATTCTACCACGGTTAAAGGATGGTGGTGCATTTGTCAAGTTTCGATACAGCTCTGAACTTGACCCGACCGACATTGAAGGTAGGCGAAGATGCTCTACGTCATAACCCCGTGCTAATTGCCTCTTTCTGCAGCAACACTGAAAAAAAGGCTCAAAGAGAAGCCTCTGAAGCCGTGGTTTAACCCTTTCCGAGGAATCCACGCTCGCTTGGTACGAGGCACGCCGTGGCTGGAGGACCTGCATCGATACCCCGGCAGCGTGCTCCGAGTCGAATTCGTGCCCGCCGAGGTTGGCACGACGCCGGAGACACTCCCCGAGGAGGTCTTGTACAGCGTCTTTCGTCGATACGGCAAGATTGCCGACATTATTCCGCAGTCTGCAGATTCCAAAGAAGCACCCAAATACGCCAACGTTGGCTTCCCTCTCCTGCGCGACGCCATCATGGCAAGGAATTGCGCGCACGGATTCGTCGTCCCCAAATCGCAAGGTGGCGGAGCGGCTGGAACGATGCTGCGCATTTCCTACGTCAAGCGAGTAAAGGGCCACAATATCTGGAATTGGATAACGAGCCACCCGCGCATTGTGTTCCCGATCATCGCCGCCCTCCTCGCCGGCTTTTCCGTCATCATTTTCGACCCCATTCGCCAATTTTTTATTCGTCTACACATTCAACATTCGTTCAATTTCAGCGAGTCAAGATTATATAAGTGGTTCCAGAGTCACCGACAGTCATTTTCCTTTGGTCGACGTCGCGAGCAGTGGGAGAACCTGAGCGGCGTGGTATGGAATCATCGCTTGGATGTCATTAGCCAGCTGCGAGAGTGGCTAGACGTGACTTCAGACAACTTCATTATCGTAACTGGACCAAGAGGTTCTGGTAAAGTGGAAGTCGTCATGAAGAAAGCCCTCGAAAGCCGCAGAGACGTCGTGCTGATTGACTGCAAGCCTATTGTTGAAGCGCGCGGCGAGTCAGCCATGATCGGCAGACTTGCTTCCGCCGTCGGCTATCGACCCGTCTTTTCCTGGGCCAATAGTGTAAGCAGCATGATCGACCTTGCTGTTCAAGGCACCACTGGTGTCAAGGCTGGCTTCTCCGAGACGCTCGAGTCCCAGCTTACCAAGATCTTGTACACCACCGCGAGCGCGCTAAGGGATGTGGCCTTGTCCGGAAG
This sequence comes from Beauveria brongniartii, assembly GCA_030782485.1. Classification (NCBI taxonomy): domain Eukaryota; kingdom Fungi; phylum Ascomycota; class Sordariomycetes; order Hypocreales; family Cordycipitaceae; genus Beauveria; species Beauveria brongniartii. The sequence goes on from JARJPP010000504.1 coordinate 106,720, forward strand.
ATCGAACAAGGAAAGAGACGGCACAACCTCGGAGGATGCTTGGCTCGAGGCTCATCCAGAGCGACGACCTGTCATTGTGATTGACAACTTCCTGCACAAGAGTGAGGAGCAGGGTATTGTCTACGACAAAATTTCGGAGTGGGCAGCGTCACTGGTACAAAACCACGCTGCGCAAGTCATCATCTTGACCAGCGAAAACGCCTACTCCAAGCCCCTGACTAGAGCGCTACCCGATCGCGTCTTCCGTGTTGTCTCTCTGGGAGACCTGGATCACGGGGTAGCAAAGAAATACATCATGGGCCGTATTCAAAATGACCGTGAAGCTGCGGCGGAACGGAAAGAAAAGGTCGAAGGAAACGACAAGGCAAAGGGGGCCCCCAACCTTGGTGGCCTTGACACGGCCATCGAGACACTTGGCGGCCGCTTGGTGGATCTTGAGTCTCTCGCCCGCCGCATACAGGCCGGCATGAGCCCATCCGACGCCACCGATGAAATTGTCACAGAGAGCGCGGTAGACATTGTCAAAATGTTCCTCCTGAGCAAGGGTAGCGACACTGCGGAAAAGAAGTGGTCCACCGCCCAAGTTTGGCACCTCGTCAAGGGCCTGGCCAAGGACTCGTCGCTCATATACAACCAAGTTCTCCTAACACCCACATTTTCCTCCTCGACGACCTCGTCCGCCAGCGATGGTGAGGCAGCGCTGGAGTCTCTCGCCGCCGCGGAGCTCATTTCCATCCGCTCTGATCGCGGCCACCCACGACTCATCACGGCCACCCACGACTCATCACGGCCGGCAAGCCCCTGCAGCAGGCCGCGTTTGCGCGCTTGGTCAACGATCGCGTGCTCGTGGCCAAGATGGACCTTGCGCAGCAGAATGAGCTGGCAAAGATTGAGGCCAAGAAGATTGGCGGTGCCGAAAATGAGCTGGCGCTGCTCGGCAGCCTGCCGCGGCAGACGAGCGAGTCGGCGGGCCGCATCCAGTATCTGCTGGTGCAGATTGATGCCTCGCAACGCAAGATTGAAGACTTGGATAAGCATATGGCGACGTGCAAGAAGATTTTGAGCGAAGAAGTCTAGTGAGATTTTTTTCTGTAAAGGCGTTTCTTGGTCTTTTTAGGGACAGGGGAATGGAAGGGTGGGATTTTGGAGAGGAAAGGCAACTAGTCTCTATGGGTAACACTACTCACTACACTGCAGAACGTATGGATAAACTCTACTTTGTTCGAATCTGCTGGGAATATCCGACAATGGCAAGGCCGCTCAAATCGTGATATCAATTAGCCCTTTTAGGACCATTGCCGGCTTCAATCCAGAGTAAAAAGTCAAAGGTTCAGGTGTTACACCTGATTGGCCGGTTGTGATGGAGGGGCAACGCAGAGCTATGGTGGGGTGGTGGCCGCCCAGCAGCTTGTTTCCTTGGCCTCGAGCTTTCTCACTTTGCGCGAGCTCTCTCATTCAACATCCAAAAAGATTTCCCGCACATTTAATTCCGAAAGCGCAGCCCATCATGTTGATCCAAGAGAGCCACATTGATGTCAAGTCGACTGCGAATGGCAAGGAGAGCACCATGCGTAAACTACCCCTCCCTCCTCCCCTCCCCCACCATCCTGAACCTCTCAAACGGCTTCTGACAACTCATCACCAGGCATCTTTGTCTTTCACCCCGCCATTCCCGGTTTCCCCAACGCGTAAGCCTTTTTGCTCCCGGTCAATCTCTCAACGGCTCAAAACTAAAAATGGAGGCATCGCAGGCGCTTCCCCGGAGTCTGCCTCTTTAGCGAAATCTACCAAGGTTCTGTCCGCCGGCGCTTCCGGTTGAGCTTGCACCTGGCGCTTCATGCTGACATATGGTGGGCAGTAACGGGACCCGTGGCACGATTCGCGCGCCAGATTGCCGGTCAAGGCTACATTGTCGCCGCGCCGTCGTCGTATCACGACTTTACCGGCCCGGAGCCGCTCAAGTATGATGCCGCCGACACGGACAAGGGCAACCAGTACAAGATCCAAAAGGTACCCATCAGTCAGCATGACAAATCTTGGAAGACCGCATTACTACACAGCTAACGAGGGGCAGACGCTCGAGTCTTACGATGCCGACTCGTATGCTACCGTCGACCACCTTCTCAGTCTGCCGACCTGCACCGGCCTGATCGGCGCCACCGGCATGTGTCTCGGCGGCCATCTCGCCGTCCGCGCCGCCGTACGTCCTTGCTCTCTCTCCTCCTAAAAAGTACCCCTAGATTGCTAAGAATTGCTTCCCTTCAGCTTGACCCCCGCATCACCGCCTGCGTCTCCTACTTTGCCACCGACATCCACAGCCGCACGCTCGGCCCCCATTCCAGCGCCAACACGTCTACCGATGCGCCCCCCGACAGCATCCACACGCTCGACCAATTTGACCGCTTCAAGGGCGAAGTCGCCATGATCTTTGGCGTCAAGGACACGCATGTGCCGGACGCGGGCCGCGACCTGATTCGCGCCAAGATGCGCGCGGCCGGCGTCGTCGCCAGCTTCCACGAGTTTGCGTGGGCGCAGCACGCATTCATCCGGGACGAGCTGAGCAAGGGCCGATACGATCCGGCGGTGACCAAGGTGTGCTTCGAGGTGCTGCTCGAGGTCTTTGGGCGGGTGCTCAAGACGGACCTGGGCGTCAAGGGCAACGTGCCGGCGGTTGAGCACGACTGTTAATGCCATGTAGTTACGTGAGTCTTTTAATTCCATGCTTCAATGATGTAAGGCTTGGGATCCTGTCATCTCTGCCTCGTATGTTTGAAGCTTTTATTTCCTCGGCCATACGTGACGCCAGTTCCAGCTCCGTTCCGCAAGCAAATTTCTCCAACGAGATACGGAAAACCGCAGGCACCCGGAAGCCCATCACTTTCCAACTGATGGGAGCTACCGGTGCATTTAGCAGAATGCATATTGAAAAGTGATTGTGCTGTACTGCTCCAATGCACGCTACATAATGCGAGTCCAAGGTGGACAGCAACTGCTGGCGCAGAAGAACTCACGAAGCTGGAGACTCAAGACTGACTCTGGAGACTCACCAGGCTGGCTTGAAGCGAGCACGACGGGCGAAGCTGTGCGGTCATAGAAAGCGACTGTGACTTTGGGGGGGGGGGCATTGAAGTTGACACCAGGTGGCGAGGCATGGTGTTGATGGTGACTCGTGAGAGAGTGAAATAAGTTATGTGCGTGCATTTAGAATGAGCCGATGGACTGCACAAACATTTTCAGCAAGAGATACTACAATTGCTCGCTCATTCATGACTAATGGGTTGCATGATGAATGATATTCGGCCTGGCTTACAATGAAGCTCGTGATAATTGGAAGACGGAACCACTTTACGCGAAAGTTCGCGACTGGACGCGTCTAGTATGCTGACGAAAAGACCCGCCTTTTCTCACCCCAGCAACCCAGGTTCCTCCTCCCTCTGCCGCAACCGGCTTTTACCAGGGGTCAAAAGACTGAACCCTCGTCGACCCTTGTTTCTGTTGCATTCGACGGCCCTGCATCTGTGACGCAACATTCTTGGCTCGTCACCCCCCTCTCAGACCCCTCTCCACTCATTGCTGGTTCTCTTTCTTTTTTCAACAAGTTCTGCATTTTCGTCAGCGATAATTTTGAACTTCATCACCTCGATTTACGCAGATTACTTTGTTACGCACAGCCCGCAATCAGGTCCGAAAATCTCGATTGACACTTCATCACCCCCCCTTGATACGATCAAAAGCCATCGCCGCTGTTGCTGCTGGCCAGCTACGACGTAACAAAACGATCCCATTCTCAGCACAGCCGCACTCCCAAACCGCATCATCATGTCCAGCACCGCCCGGGTAAAGCGACCCTTTGCTGGCGCCTCGGCGGACCCGTCCCAGCGCCAAATCACCTCGTTCTTCGGCGCGCAGTCTGGTGCGCCGGTGGTCACCGAGACCGCACGCCAGCAGCAGCCCGCGCTGCCGGCTAATGTCCAGTCGAACCTGCTGAGCGTCGGCATGCGCATCCGCAAGTCTGTGCCTGAAGGCTACAAGACCGAGGGCCCCAGCGCCTTTAAGCTGTGGACCGACAACACGACCCCCAACGCTCCCAAGATCCGCAGCAACACCACCAGAGTTGCCTCGCGAGAGCTCCTCCCGTTTTGCGGAATCAACAAGGTGGGAGGGTTCGAGTCGCAGCCCGCATTTGCGCACGACGACGTTGTTCCCGACGAGGATGCCGTGCCCGAATTGACCATGTCCCAAGAGACGGCCGATGGCAGCGAGACCGCCACGCCCTCCCGCAAGCGCATTTATGATGATGACGAGGATGCTCAGCAGTTAATCGGCGGCGAACTTAGCCCCGGAAGCCGTGGCAATGCGCGCCTTATGGCCGTCCCTCACTCTCGCATGAAGAAGGGTACCGCACACAGAAACGTGGGTCAGGAGAATAGAAAGGTCGACCAAGACTTTGAAGAGGCCGAGTTTCTGGTCTTCAACGACGAACAAGACCTGGACATGGTCATTTAAAGGCGGCAAAGCCGAAGAGGTATCATGATGTACGCTACGTCGGGAACTTTGTAAGATGATAGACTTTTACTTTTTCTCTTTTCTTCCTTTTTGAAGGCGCACGGCGTTGGGACTCGCGGATTCAGAACGGCGGTAGATATCGCGCAGTGGCAATACCGTTTTGGTTTTCCACTTTGGGTTCAATTAGAAATGTGTTTTGGCTTTCCGCCAGGGTATCTTAGTTTAGTTGACTGTAATACAGCAAGGTCCAGCAAATACAAACATCCGTTATTTTACATGCCAACAAACGGCTCCCGGAATTCGAGCAGATCTCTTTGACCGTAGAACTCGCCGGTAATTGTTAGTATCATGTTGAGTGTCGCACGCATGTTCATTCGAGATCGCTCCCGAACAGCATCAAGTTCCTCGTCGTCGTCTTCGTCATCAGACGCTTGTACTTCCAGTCGAGCAAGGAATGCGGCTTTTGCGGCTTCCAATGATTCCTCTTCCTCAGATGGTCTCTCCTCTTTGTCCTCACGGATTTCTCCTTCGTCAGAGTCAGACTCGAGATCCATCGCCACGTCATCTTGACCCTCCTCCGCCGCTTCAGTGCCTTCTTCACCCGCACCTTGATCTGGTTTGCTATTCATCTTTCCAGGTTCATCTCCATCCAGCACAACATCCTCTTCTTGGCCATCAAGCTCGTCGGCAACAACCTCATCATCGCTGCTACTAGCGTCTACAGCATCATTCACCCCTAGCCCTCCCTCTGCAAGCTCTTCGCGGAGCGCAGCCATCTCAGAAAGACTTCTACCCAGCAGCACAGCTCTTCGACCAAGGTCCCGCACCCATCCGATTTCTGAGTGATTTAGCTCTCCCCGCTCTGGTAGCCTTGCCAGTAGAGCCCATATCCAGCGGCTGGTGCGCTCGGGCAGTGGATAGCCACGGCGCAGAAATTTTCCCCCAAGCATGAGGCGCAGTATCCTGATGACGGTGTCTTTTGACATGAGGGATACTTGCAGTGGAGTAGGGTCTGTATTGCGAAGGAGCGGTGGCCAGACTTTAATGGCCGTTGATCCCGGACCGAAGGCAGCTGCATACGTGGCTTGTGAAGACGTAATGCGCTTAGCTGCATCCGCTGGGGGAGGTCTGCTCAGGATAGCACGCAGGCGGTGATACTGATGCATGATGGCGCTAGAGTATGCCTCCAACACGGCTGTTTCTGAAACCTCTCCGTCTTCGTCCTCAGCCTCGTCCCAGTTATCGCTGCCCTGGGCATCATCCCAATAGTAATCTCGGCCGATATATGCGCCGTCTTCGTAGAAGCCCCGGCCGTCGCCGAGACCAGTGCTGTGTATACTTCTATCAACTTCATCGTCCTCTTCGACCTTGATCTCGCCATCATCCGATTCCTCATGTTTGATTTTGACAAAGTCTTTTGGTATCTGCGGCCCAATCTGCCTTCGAGGCGCCGCAAGAACGTGTGGTATCCCGGATGCTTGAGATCTGGAGTTGCGCCGCCAAATTAGCTGCAACTTGTAATGGGCAAAAGAATGCTACTTACCTTACGGACATCAGATATGCCATTGCGTCGGTATCATCCTCAAAATCAGATTCCTCCCCGACAGGAATAGTTGTTGCGTTGTGATACGTGGCAAACACATAATTTTGGCCAGAGTTGGGATCTACCGATGAGCTCTGCTTTGGTCGCGCCTTCCGCGCGCGCTTCCGCTCTGGCTTCGACGGCCCCGACTCGTCCACCTGCTCATGCTCGCGCTTAAAAGACATGTATGTTGGCCCTTGGAAAGAAGCGATCGCACAATCTACAGTTTGCAAGGAATGTGCAAATCGTGCGCCGAGATGCTGCGCGTGGTGAAACTCAGAGGTCTGGCTGCCTAACGTGGAACCCTTTGCCTTCTGAAATCGTAGAGCTCCAGCGGTGGTGTGATGCAATGATGCTCGAAGTGGCAAGATGTGATTGATGTAAGTAATACTATAATTATAGTTATTATTAATATAAGACTCTTTACTTATATATTATAAGTCTTAACTTAATTTAATAAATCAATAAAACTAGTTTCTTTTTACTCTAAATAGTTAAAACCTTATTAGTACTTCCTTTTAGCTTTATAAGCTATAGTTTATTATACCTATTAACTATATAGCTACTTTACTTACTAGGCTAATTACCTTATATAGATATAATATACCCTAGTTAATAATAGCCCTAATAATAAATTATAAGAAATATAAATAAATTATTAATATTAATTAATATTCTTTCTTATACTAGCTAAAAGGATATTACTTATATATATCTTTATTATTATTAGACCTAAATACTATAC
>JARJPP010000506.1:0-130052 GCA_030782485.1 Beauveria brongniartii
CTCCTCTACAGTCAAAGGGATAGTTGCATTCATGCGTCAGAAGTGTGTATCCTTTCACAACTGTGAGACAGCAGATAACATCCATACCAAATTTGCCAAGCACATGTCCGTGTGCATATTTTCCAGCATGTCTCACTTCAGCCGTCCTTGCCTGATCCACCGGGGAGATGCTTGATGGGACTAGAGGGTAATTGTTGGACGCGCAGGGCTTCTATCAGGTGATGATTATCACGGGCTCGAGGTACTTGTGACTGGTTGATTGATGCTAGTTGAATTCATCTAGGCACTCCCGAATTGGTGTTGAGCCCATTTCACCTGAGATTTGTCTCAGACACTGAGAGGGCATCTCGCCGCTTCTTCGCTGGACGCAAAAGAAAAGTCAAAGAAAGTGGTGCAAAAAGACACACATTTGTCAGATTAATGTCACTTCTTCCTACATTATTCTAATCCAAAAAAAAAAAAAAAAGCCATCATCTAGGCGGCTTGACTCTGCGATTCGATTCGGATCATAGCCTCAAGCCGCTTCGTGGACCACTGCTCGATAGTAACATCTTCATATTTCTTGCTCCCATCCGGGCCGAAACATGTCTCAACCACCTGTGCAGTTTCGTGGCCGCCAAAGCTAGTTGGTAACGTGATGCTAATACGCTCCTTTGCGCTCGTGTTGATAGCGCGATGGACCGTGCTGACGTAGACGTCATTTGTGATTCGTTGTAACAGATCCGCAACGTTCACAATCAGCGTCCCCTCAATGGGCATGGCATGAATCCACTCCCCCTCATTGTTGAGCACCTGTAAGCCGCCGACGGAATCCTGCCAGAGGACGGTGATGACTTGGAAGTCGGTGTGTGAGCCGAATCCAGGTACCTGCGCGCCTGCAGCGCTTCTTGCTTCTTCCATAGCAGGATAGTAGTTTATGTTGGTGAGGAGGTTTGGGTATCTCATTTTCTCGTCAAAGTAGTCCTCGGAGAGTGAGAGAGAGAGAGCAATGGACCGCATCAAGGCTCTAGTCAAACCGAGTCCAGCCTGCAGATACTTGATCATGGCCGACTTGAAGCCTGGCACTGTGCTTGTACCCTCCCATGGAATTTCCTTGTAATGGAAGTGTTTTCGGGCCACTTCTGGGACGTTATCGAGGGAAGGAATAGTCTTATCTAGGCTCGGATCATATCTGCTGATAAACATCTCTTTCAGATCCTTGCCCTCAAAAGGGTTGATCTTCATTGAGAGCGGGGGGAAGTAGCCGACAAAGCTATTCGTGTTTGGGGACCTGGCGTTGAGTTTTGTTTCCAAGTCCTGCCGGAAGAAATGTAGCCCAGAGTTGTACACGTCTGCAATGACTTGCTCTGGAATTCCATGATTGGAAATGTAAAAAACTCCGTTGCTGGTAGCCGCCTTGTGGATCTGGCTTGCGACTGCTTGCCGTTGAGTAAAATCGTTAGCGAAGATGGCAGATATATCAATGATTGGTATCTCGCCAGGCCTCGCGTCCCTCGGAGGGTGAGGGAATAGCGGCTTAGTAACGATGCCGTTGGGCGAGGCGAGTTTGAGCACACCGGGCTTGTCTCGGGAAGGCACGGGCGAACCTGTGGTGGTAGTCGTGGCCATTATAATTGATTTTGTCAACCGAGCTTGAGAAGGGCCTGAATTTCGCAGTGTTTTGAAACGGAGAATGGCTACTGCCTCTTATCGGAAGGGGATAAACATGTATTAACATTGTTTGTTGTATAAGGCCTTGACGGCATCGATCACGAACCAGACGGCAACTGTCCAAAGCAACATATAATGTCTCAAAGTGAAGAATTCGGCAAATAAATTACAGTGTCGAGGGATATTCTGCATGTCTCAGCTATCTTACAAGCCCAGTGCAGCGTCCGGCAAAGGCTCCCCCGCGCAAGCGAGGTGAACCACAAAGGAAAAAGCAACTCCAAAGCAGAGTGAGCGGTCAATAAACGAATCTCAATCTGGTTGTGCTGGCAGTTGAAGGACATTAAAAGAACAGTACGAAGCGTCTTCACTCATACACCCCTTATACGTTGCTAACACATAACTGTATCACTTACCGCACCTACATCATTACTAGCGATTGCTTTTGCACAGGCTGAATTTGTTATTGTCCATTTCAAAAAAAAAAAAATTTTCGTTTAGTTAAAATGTTTCAAATTCCCGATGCCACTGCCGAACAGGACGATGTAGCTATAATAGGGATGGCTTGCAGAGTTGGCCGGGATTGTACCAGCCCTGAGGCATTATGGGAAAGCCTTCTCAGCCAAACGGATGCCTCTAGTGATATGCCGAGCATGCGATGGCAGTCATATCTTCACCGCGATCTCAGAAATCCAGAGGCACTGAAAGACACCATCTCCAGGGGGTATTTTCTGCCCAGCCTTGAGGACTTTGATGCATCCTTTTTCGGCATCTCACCCATGGAAGCAGAGCAAATGGATCCACAGCAGCGGATTACATTAGAAGTGGTCTGGGAAGCTTTACAAAGAGCAGGACTCACAGCTGCCAGTCTTTCCGGAAGCAACACTGGCGTGTTCTGGGGCGTCAACTCGGACGATTACTCGCGGCTCCTTCTGGAGGACTTGCCCAACATACAGCCCTGGATGGGCATTGGATCGGCCTATTGTGGCATTCCAAACCGCATCTCATATCACTTCAACCTCATGGGGCCCAGCTCTGCCATTGACGCGGCCTGCGCATCATCTCTGGTAGCAGTACATCATGCTTCCCAGGCCATCCGGCTGCGAGAGTGCGATGTGGCTATTGCCGGCGGCGTCAACGCCTTGTGCGCGCCAGGGATGTTTTGCGTGTTACAAAAAGCTGGAGCATTATCCTCCGACGGGTCATGCCGCTCTTTTGATCGTGATGCCTGCGGTTACGGCCGCGGAGAGGGCGCCGGTGCCATTATACTCAAGCGCCGCTCTGCTGCGTTACAAGACGGTGATACGATCCTAGCTCTCCTGAAAGCCACCGCAGTAGCACAAGATGGCAAGACCAAGGGCATTATGGCGCCCAATGCCGAAGCTCAAGCCAAAGTTGCTCTCTTGGCGTTGAAGCAAGCACGACTAGATGCTGCACAAATTGGTTTCGTCGAGGCCCATGCGACCTCGACGCCTCTAGGCGATGCCACAGAGCTAGCTGCTCTAGAACGTGTCTATGGAGCGAGCAGACATGGAACCGCGGGGCGCCCTTGTCTTGTTGGCTCGATCAAGCCAAATATCGGGCACCTCGAGGCCGGTGCGGGCATCATGGGCCTCATCAAGAGTGTCATGTGCGTGCAAAAGGGCGTCGTGCCGCCTCAGGCTAATCTGAGGACGCTTTCCTCTGCTGTTGATTGGGAGACGTGCGGACTAAAGGTCGTGCAAGAGAGCACCCCTTGGGAGGGCTTCCACGGTGAACCGCGTCGGGCTGCTGTCTGCGCTTATGGTTATGGCGGAACGGTTTCACATGCTATTATCGAAGAATTCAGACGCTCAAAATCGAGCCATATTGATGGTAGCGCTGAAAAAGTGTACACATGCTGCCAAGTCCTACTTCTCTCTGGTCGGCACCAGAAACGCATCCCTCATCTAGCCAAAGCGCTGCTTGCATATATAGATGCTACCGCGACAAGCCTCAATGGCCCAGCAATCCTGGCGCGGATTGCGTCGACACTGGCGAATCGTCGTGACCACGCCGAATACCGCGCTGCCTTGGTGGTGGACAGCCTGGAGAGCGCCCGCGTGTCTCTATCGAGCCTCTTCAAGGGTCCATCTGCCCAAGTCGTCTCCAAGTGGACAAGGCAAAATCGTGTCTTCTCGACGACTACTCATAAAGGCATCGTCTTTGTTTTTTCAGGACACGGAGCGCAATGGGCCAACATGGGAAAAGGCTTGCTACACAATGCGGCGTTTCTTGATGCAGTATCGCCTCTTGACACCATTGTTCAACGAGAAATCCAACAATCCCCTATCCAACTGCTTCAGGCCGGTCACGATTCTTCGTCAGACATTGCTCAAATCCTCACATGCATAATCCAGATAGGCATTAGCCAGGTTTTAAAGAGTCGGGGCATTGTTCCTAGTGCCATTATTGGTCACTCTGTTGGCGAGATTGCTGCCAGTGTCGTTGCGGGGGCTTTGACACCACAAGAAGGCGTCTTGATAGTTACCAGGCGCTCCGTTCTCTATCGCTCCGCAATTGGCAAGGGCTCCATGGTAATGATAAATAAATGTTTTGACGAGATGGATGAATTAGTAACTGACCAAGGCGACCCGAATCTGGTTCGGGCAATCGATGCATCGCCGTCATCTTGCGTGGTTGCAGGGCCTGTCGAGTCTGTATCGAATGCCACGCTACTTTGGAAACAAAAGTATCCTTTGCTCCAAATCATGAAAGTCAATACAGATATTGCCTTTCACAGTCCCATGCTGAACAATCTCACTGAGCCTCTCATCAAAACTCTGGAAGGCGTCCTTCAACCAAAGTTGGCCACGCGCTGCAAGCTGTACTCAACATCTTGTTTGAATCCTCGAGACAACAGACTTCGCGATAGCCTTTATTGGGCAAACAATACGATAAGCCCTGTCCGCCTGAGACAGGCTGTAGGGGCTGTCGTGGACGATTCATACCGTGTCTTTGTTGAAATCTCGTCGCATCCCATCGTCTCTCACGCCATCAGCGAGATCATGCTAGATAGGGATATCGAGGAATGGGCTATGATACCGACTCTGCGACGAGACTGCGATGCGGAGACTTGCATCCTCAGCGCAATGTCTGAGCTTCATTGCATTGGTGTTAGTATAGATTGGGCAAAGTCGGTTCCAGAAGAATGGTTACCCGACTTGCCTGGTGAACCATGGCTCCATCAGCCAATATGGCGCAATTCTGAGACTACGATTAGCTCAAAAACAGCCACTGCACTGGATGCGGCAGTGCATGATCCTAAGAAGCATACACTTCTGGGCAAGAGGAGTTATGTTCCTAGACTTGGTATCGTACTGTACTCGACGACGCTTGACAGCACCTGCAAGCCGTTTCCTGAGAGCCATCCGGTTCTCGGCACCGAGATTATTCCTGCGGCCGTGCTTTTCAATACTTTTCTCAGCATACCTGGAGTGTGCAGCCTAGAGGACGTTCGCCTGCGTACAGTTGTTGCGATTCCCAACGGCTCGTCACGGGCGGTTCAGCTGAGCGTCCTAAGCAACGAAGCCAGCATTGCCTCGCAGCTGATACACGCGGAGCAACGAAACGAAGACAACTCTTGGACTGTACATACAACAACCAAGTACAAAAAGCATCAAGATTCATCTCAAGTGGCCAAGTTGGAAATTCCATTTCTCAAAAGACAAAACACCACGCTCCTGGCGGAGAACTTCTCCACGAAATACCTCTCCAATGTCGGCGTTAGCGCTATGGCATTCCCCTGGGTAGTACAGGAGCACTATCAGGGGGATGACAGCATGTTATGCAAGGTTCACGCGATGCCAGATCAGACAGCTGTCCAGGCAGAACTACCATGGCATTCGTCATCTTGGGCACCACTCATGGATGCCGCAACCTCTGTCGGATCTACAATATTCCGTGTGTCTCAGCTTCGTATGCCTACCCGGGTGAAAAGAATCGACATACCCAGTGCAGAGAAACCGCCCAAAGAATGTTGGCTGTATATTCAGCTCCGGAGTGACACAGACAATGTGTGTGATATCAGTATCCTTGATATGCAAGGAAGCTTGCTACTGAAATTCACGCAGATGAGTTTCGCAGGCATTGAAGGTGAGGCTGCCATGCAAGAGACAAATGTGGTTAGTGACCAACATGTCCATTCATTGGTCCATAACATTAGCTGGGTTCCAGCAATCTTGGCAACCAAGCCTCGTTGGCGGCCGTCTGCGCTCGTCATCATATCTAATCAGCCGAGTTTTCACGCATCATGGATAGCAGCCTGCATGGTAAAGCTGGCCAAGGCACCAATATTTCTCCCCTCGTGTCGGGATTTGGAAAACGCAAGGTTGCCGACAGAGGGTCGCGTTGCCGTTGTTTATGTACCTGACGCCGCAACCAAGGTCCAAGATATTTGCGCAGCATCCAACACCTACGCTTGGCACTTGCTCCAAGTAATCAAGTTTGCCTGCCGCAGTAAACTTGACCTCAGGGTTTTTACCTTTACCGCCAGCGCACACGATGGTGTCGACTCGACGGCTCTTGCGCAGGCGCCGCTGATTGGACTGTGTCGCGTGTTAGCCAGCGAACATCCTGAGCACTTTGGCTGCCTAGTCGATGGGCAAGGATATAGTGCAGTCAACTTTGGTCTTCTCATCGATGTCATCTTCCGCGTGCGGGATATCGATATTGTACGCATCCAAGACGGGCTCCCCAAGGTGGCCCGACTGCAGCCTTTAGCTACATCCAAAAAGCTGGCCCCTAATGGGAAACGCAGTCTTTTACCGCACGCTGGAGGCACTTACCTGATTACAGGTGGTCTCGGTGCGTTGGGTATGGAGGTTGCTTCGTTTCTCGTCAGTCACGGAGCCCGTCGTCTGGTGCTGGTATCACGACGACAGCTCCCGGCCCGCCGTCAATGGAGTGAGATCCGAGAGAATCACTGGGCATATTCCGTATTGGCCGGGATTAAGACCTTTGAGGATGTCGGTACAACGGTACATGCGATATCTGTCGACATGGCTACGCCGGCAGCAACATATACTTTGCGGCGTGAGCTCGAAAAATTATCCCTTCCTCCTGTGACTGGTGTCGTTCACGCGGCAGGAGTCGTGGATGATCAGCTTGCACTTGAAACGACACAAGATGCCTTTGCTCGTGTCCTAGCTCCGAAAATTAATGGTGCACTTGCATTGCACCAGCTTTTCCCCCCTGGTTCCATTGATTTCATGGTTCTCTTCTCCTCTTGTGGTCAGCTGGTTGGCTTGGCAGGGCAAAGCTCGTACGCAAGCGGCAACTCTTTTCTCGACATCCTAGCAACACATAGGCAAAGGCACGGAAACGATATTACCGTCTCCTTTCTGTGGACAAGCTGGCGCGGCATGGGCATGGTGACCGACTCGGAATACGTGGCGTTGGAGCTAGAGAGTAAAGGCATCACTGACGTGACCTGTGACGACGCATTTGCAGCTTGGCTTCATACTGCAAAGTACGAGGACATAAATCATGCCGTTGTGCTCCGAGCTCGTGTCCTCAATGACAATAACGTACCGCCTTTGCCCATTCTAGATGAAATAACGACTCTAAGTCGCCGCGGCCAGGGCGTAAATGCAGATAATCACACGCAAAACGGCAATACAGAGACCGTGTTGCCTACCACGGCGCTGGAGATGAAGACGTTTCTCGTCAACACCATCCAAGCCTGCGTGGCCAACGTGTTACACATTGAACCGGATGACGTGGATCCGAAATCCGCCCTGACAGACTTAGGAATAGACTCTGTCATGATGGTCATGCTACGCCGCCGGCTGCAGCAAGCGCTCGAGATAAAGGTGCCTCCGACGCTAATCTGGAGCTACCCAACAGTGGATTTAATGGTGAATTGGTTCTCCGGAAAATTGTTAGTTATTGAGGCTTGATAGAGGGCGTTGTGATGCATGGACTCTGTTCTGAATTTGTGTAGTCGCTCACTACGATATCATCCCGAGGCGTTTCCATGATATTCCGAGCCTTGATAAGGTTTATTGTAAGAAAGCGGCAAGTATAATACACTAGAAGGCGAAATAAATGTCCCTTTTCAGTCAGTTAACTTAGTAGTAGATTGTATCTAGCTAAAGGCAAAGCTAGGTAGCAGCGAAAATCCTCCGCCATGCGGCACTAGTTAGTCAGCCTCTTGCCGCCATTTGCTCGACTATACTATCTAGAACTATAGGCAACTAATATACAGTGGGGAGATAAAAGTTTCGCTCAGTAGCCTTTAATATATGTAAATTTATATTTTTTACCCTCTTATATCTATTTTCACTTAACTAATAAAATTCTATTAAAAGTATTATTATATAATATATTAAGTAAAGACTTTATATTATTTTTTATACTTTTATAAGTATTTTACTTAAAGTATTAAAAAATATTAAAAATTAAAAATCTAAAGTACTTAAGGTTAAAATACTTTTTACTAGTAAATTCTAGGGTTAAGTGTTAATATAAAAGACCTTTAACTTTTATATAACTTTTTATCTTCCCTTATTACTTAAAATAAAAATAAAAAGTAAAATAAGTAAATAAAGCTAGAAATAATTTAATTATAATTAATTTATACTTTTAGTTATAGTAGTTATTTAGTTATTCTTATTTAAAGTAAGGGTATCTTTATATGTGTTTTAGTGGGACTTATACCTCACCGAGCGAAATTTTTGTCGAGGCACTGTAGTCGTGCACAGGGCACGTGTACGTTGTTGTAAGCAATAACGGACGTGCTAGTATCGACGAAACAGCTACGTTCTAAGCAATTAAGTCTAGAGCTATTTTTCAGGTAAATTACTTTTACATTAGGTAACAAGTACTCTGCAAGTATTCAATTATTTTTGTGTGCTGTCAGTCAGACTCGCCCAGAAACGACTTGTCGTCTCGGTTGGCGCAAGTGTCTCGCTCGAAGCCCAGATATAATATTAATTATTAGTGACTGCTACAATTCCGCAGTCAGCAATCAGATTTCTCATTAACCCGTACTCGCCACTCCATCAGCGACGTACCTGTTCTCAGCTTTCTCGACGGGCACCTGGAGTAGGCACTCCGGATGTGATTGATCAGACAATTGCCAATATACACAGTCTTCTTTGCACGCCCAGATCCATTTGTAGCCGGGCTTTTCCACCTGCCATGGTACCATGTACTTGCATAGCGTGGCTGATCCAATGGCAAAACGGCCACGGTCGCGGGGTAGGCTACTGCCTACCGTTGCGACAGCAAGAACAACAAGGGATTTGGTGACAAGCTGCATCTTGATCAGTTGTGTCGTTGGAAAAAAAGTGTCTTTACTAATTCCATGTTTTAACGGAGGGAAGAGCTCTCTTTATAGTACAACTTGACAGCCCATCTCGTCTTCCGAGCAACCTGCCCGTGCAGTGTCAGACCACTTGTACAGACTCGACCACCTGATTCCCAAACAAAGGATCACGATGCGGTTATATCTGCCCAATTAAACATCTGTCTTGTCGCGCTGCTTGCCGATGGTTACCGAGATGCATATCCAAATTGGTAGCAATATTGGCGCAACTTGCTAGTTTGGCGCCACAATATATCAGAACGGCGGCCAGGCAAGGCACATTGTGTCAAGCCCAACTTTTACGGAAACGGATCAAGGAAAATTTCGGATTCCCCTAACCCAGTCCAGGTACAAGGCTGATTAGTCAATACCGTATGCATCAGACTTTCGGGAAGTAGGTCTGGTCACCAGGCGTTCACTGATCGATTGTAGAGTAACTGCCTTGACGCTCGATTCGAAGACGAGGTCAATCTGCCATGTCGCGGCAGTCGGTGACTTGTGACATATCCGAATATATGAGTTCATTCTTTCTCCGCACGCCGATTCGTCCTTTTTAGGCCAATAATATTAGTGAGACAGGTATGAGAGCGCGACACAGGCATCTATGCTTTCCTACAGGTGTCATGGTACAGGGTGTCACTACCTGTTGAGGAATATGCCATTGAAAAGTACACAAGGAGGATGATAAAATAAAAATCGTCAAATGAAAATTGAGCAAATAGAATGGAAAATTAAGAAAAATCATTTGCAAGCCAAAGAGTCAAAGGGAGCTTGGCGAAGCTTGTAAGAGCAACATGGTGCAAGGCAGTGTCTGACGCCAAGGGCACTTTGACAACAGCCATGTTTGAGAACTGAATTATGGATAATTATCTCAATCACACAACTCACATCAAATGATCAAATGAAGAATTTCGGTGATTTTATCTTGACTGGTGTTACGCTATGGCGGCCTGACTAAAGCATCATCGCGCATCGCCAAGTCTCCATAAAAAATCTTCAACCACCACATTCAACCACCACATTCGTTCACAGCCAAATTCTTACTCGACGACAAATCCAGGCCATGGTGTCTCATTGCTAAAACGCATACGCAAACCCATCCTCCAACACGCAGCCATGGCCGGACGTACGACCGTCTTCCTCACCCCCGAGGAAACCAAGCGCGTCACCCAAAAATTTGAGCACGGCGTCGAGCAGCGCAAGACCCGCGCCGGCGAGGCCTGGAAGGCCGAGGACCGCAAGGGCCTCATCCAGCATGCGACGTCCACGTCTCTGATGCAGGAGCTGTCTCTGGCGTCGCTGGGCTTTGGAGGCGCCGCAGCAGCCCCGAAAAAGGGCGACGAGACCATGATGACCTATGCCATCGGCGCGCCGTACCCGCCGTGCACCGTCGATGCCGCGGACCTTGAGCCGATGGCGGTCGCGGAGCTGCAGCTCGAGAGCCACCACCGCGGAAAGAAGCTCACGGTGCGCCGCGTCTCCCCCGTGGCGGAGCTCAAGACGTCGTCGTGGGCGGTGGTGGAGGGTGTCGGGGCCGAGCCGGACCAGGTCGTGGTGTTGGAGACGTTTCTGCACAAGCAGCGCATGGGCAGGGAGCTGCTCGATTTCGGCTCCGAGTTTATTATCAAGGAGCCCTATTACACGCTCAATGGCGACAACGAGGCCGTGATTCGCGTCAATCATCCCTCGGACCTGGTCGTTGCTGCGTTTAGCGAGGATCCCGAATCCTGGCGCGACAACTACAAGGTCGAGGACCCGGCCGTCACCCCGGCGCAGTGCAAGGAAAAAGGTAATGCGGCGCTCGGCAAGCAGCAGTACGCTCTCGCGCACGCCTACTACACGCGGGGCATCGTCGCCGCCGACGCCGCCGCCGCCGACCCCGCGAGCACCTTGTCTCAGGACATCCGCCGCAACCGCGCGCACGTCAACCTCCTTCTCCAGCGCTACGACGAGGCCAAGGCCGACGCGCTGGCGTCGCTCACCAACGGCGCCTCCGAGGAGCAGCAGGCGCTCGACTCCAAGGCGTACTTTCGCGCCGGCAGCGCCGCCTACGCGCTGGGCGAGTTTGCCGAGGCCAAACGTTGCTTTGCCGAGCAGGACCGGCTGCAGCCGGACAACAAGACGACGCAAGTCAACATTCGGCGAACGGCCAAGCGCGTGGAGGAGCAGGAAAAGGGCAGCCACGACATGAAAAAGGTCGTCGCTAGCCTGCCCAAGGTGCAGTGGAAGCCCGACGTGGCGAGCTTTGACGGCAAGACGACGGTCAAGAGCAGTCCGGGAGCGGGACGAGGGTTGTTTGCCGCGCGCGATTTCAAGGCTGGCGAGCTCATCATGTGCGAAAAGGCGTTTTGCACAGTGTCGAGCAAGGACAAGGCCAGCGCGGCGGTCACGGCGCTGACGGTGGATATTGGCCAAGACTACAGCATTCGCGTGTTTCCGGCCGGTCTGCACCGCGCCGTCGTGCAGAAGCTGCTCAACAATCCGTCACAGGCCCACAAAGTCCTCGGCCTCGACAGCGGCGACTACCGGGGCATCGGCGAGACGGGCGCGTCCACCGCCGAGGGACCGGTCGTCGATACCTTTCAGGTGCACAACATTGTGCAGCGCAATGCCTTTGGCCTCGGCCCGCAGTCCCCCGACGAGGACGTCTCCAACGCCACGACCGGTCTGTGGGCGCGCGCCTCGTACCTCAACCACTCGTGCATGCCCAACTCGGTCAAGGATTTCGCCGGCGACCTGATTGTGGTCCGCGCCGTGCAGCACATCCGCACCGGCGACGAGATTACGCACGCGTACCAGGACAATGGCGACTACGACGCCCGTCAGGCCTTGCTGCAGACGACGTGGGGGTTTACCTGCCGGTGCAAGCTGTGCGCGGCCGAGGCGGCAGACGGCGACGAGGTCAGAGTGAAGCGGCGGGAGCTGATGAAGGAGGCGGAGGAGTTTGCGCAGAGTAATAATCCGAATGGCGCGCGCATTGTTGCGTTGACAAAGGCAAAGAGGTTGCGAAAGGCGCTGGATGAGACGTATGATGGGAAGCGGTTCAAGGGTCTGCCGAGGTTGGCGACAAAGGTGATTGATCAGTGGCTGGCGATTGCGCAGCGATGAATTTTCATAATGAATGACGAAGACGATGCATGGGTTGGGGTTAGAGGCAGGAAAGGAAAAAAAGTGATTTAGCAATGCGGTTATAGATACGGTCGTGTTTCGCCGACAAGACTTGTACAGAATCATGCAGTGGTTTCAGCATACTTGATTACTAGCACACATGCTCTGCAACTACAGGCTTTTTTTAAGTCTCCTTACTTCTTGGCATCAGCCTTCATGCCAGCCTGCACCCAGGCCCGCGACCCGTGCGCCTTTTCCTCAAGCTCCTCTTCGCTGAGCTTGGCCAGCTCAAAGGCATTGTGCGGTGTCGGGACGTGACGGCCGGCCTCGAAGCCGGGACGCTTCAGCAGCTCAAACAGCCACTTTTTGAGCGCAGGGAACTCGTCAATGTCGACACCAGCCCACTCTGTGACAGAGAATTAGCAAAATACTTTCAAGCATGTAAAAAAGATGTAAAAATTTCAAAAAAAAATAAAAAAAATAAAAAAAACTCACTTGCGCTGGCGACCCAGCCCCAGGCGGAAATGTCGGCAATGGTGACTCTGTCACCGACCAACACGCCGTGGGGGCTCTTTTTGAGGGCATCGTCCATGGTGCGGTACAAACGGCGCGTCTCGTTGGTGTAGCGGTCGATGCCATATTGAATCTGTTCAGGCGCGTAACCTGTTTTTTTCCGAAATTCACCCCTTTGTCAGACGAATACAATGACAGGAAAGCAGGCTGCAGGTTGAATCTCGACTTACGCTTAAAGTGGTTGGCCTGGCCCTGCATGGGACCAAGACCACCCATCTGCCACATGAGCTGCGCACGGAATTAGCATCAACCACTTCTTGGACTCCATTGTCAAACGGGAAAAAAAAAAAAAAAATACCCAGCTAGTCACCTCCCAGTACTCGGGCGTGTCGCGCGGATACGACACCTTGTGGTCCTTGTCGTAGCGCTCCGTCAGGTACTGCAGTATCGCACCCGACTCAAAGATGCGAATGTCCTTGCCATCGGTCCACTTGTCGGTGATGGCAGGGATGCGGCCGTTGGGGTTAATGTCGAGGTACCACGGCTCCTTTTGCTCGTTTTCGCTCATTTTGATGGCGTGGACCTATTTCAGAGCTGCCGTGTGAGCGCTCTCGCCCGTGTCCGTCCATGTCCAGCGGATCGCAAAAAGGTTTCATCAAACATACCTTGTAGTCGAGGTTGAGCTCCTCGAGCAGGATGCTTGCCTTGATGCCATTGGGCGTATTGACCGTGTAGAGGGTAATGTCCGTCTTTGTGGCTCCCATTTTGAACAAGTGCTTTGCGATTCCAGCAAGGCGTTGTGTCATGAAACTTTTGAAAACGGCAAGATTTTGCTGTTGCGATTGACCAAGAGGTATAGATGTAAATGAATTCAAATTCGAGACTAGTGAGGTGCGGGGTGATTGAGTTTATAGCTGTTCTGAGTTTACGCACAAGATAGCTACAAGATGTGGAGTTTAATGTTGCATTTCTCTTTGCCGAATCTTCCATCAAAGGCGGACCTTGTCGGCCAATGACCAAAGAGGGGGAAGCTACTTAGTTACAGTGAAAGCGTCCATGATTGGTAATGCTGGAAACGGACGAGCTCGATTAGAAATCGGGTCCGAGGTGTGGATGGCGTCGTTACTTGATTTGTTACTTGGCTAGCGGAGCGGAGAAGCTGACTGAGTTTTGGTCGAGGTTCTACTTTGGCACTCTTTTTTTCTTCTTTGAAATTATATCTTGGTCTTTTGTAATCAAAATTGCCGACGTTTTTCACTTCTGTGTACAGACAAATCTCCGGCACTCTTGTCTGCTCTAATATGTGGACGAGGAAGCTCGTGGAGATAGCTCGGTGAGGGTTCAACATTCAAAGACTATCCTAGGAACCAAGTCACTTCTCGGGTACAACACCATGTAGGGCGTTTTATCAAGTACGAGCTCGTGCAGTTTCCAAGGTGGTTCCACGAGTATTTTAATCGGGGCTTGCCTCGAGCTCTTCGAAAGCCTGCAGGGCAGTTGTGCCATATGTACTCGCTCGACCACGGAGACAAGTCTGAAATGGTCCACAATGACGCTCGACTGGCCCAAGATTGAGTGAACATGCGCAACGCCTTTGACTTAACCCCTTATTGTTCGGGAATTACACTTGAATCACTGATTGCTAACAATAGTAGATGCCATGGGGCATGAGAAGCTCTTTCAGCCGACACGCATCATTCGCGCCGAAATATGCAGGCACGTGCGATACTTACACTATGGTACAGATATATACATGAGAACAAGTAGTTAACAAAGAGTGTCTTGGTGGAAAAAATCTTCCACACTCACAAGTCAATCAACTTCTTTTTCGTGGCTGCCAAGTTGACCGCACAGATTTGTCAGCCGAAGGCTTTTGTAAAGGCCGGTCCCTGTCATGTCGTGGTCGCGGCATCGAATGCTTTGTGTTGCTCGCAGATGAGCTCTCACCATCATCTCCCGTCCCCCCTTTCGCCGTGCTTTGCCCTTCCGCGTCGCTACCGTTGACCATTGCCGCAGCCCGTCGCTCCTCCGGCCGCGTCGCGTAGTGCTTGTCCAGCGTGTCCGCCACCACCTCGCCAAACGCCTTGGCCGACGCGCGACGCGCATGCTGCGGCCGCCAGACGGTGAGCCACAGCGTGCCGTGCAGCTCCGTCCCGTCCTCTTTCCGTCCGTACTTGTCGTAGCCGCGGGCCGCGAGGCTGCCAAAGACGGCGCGCAGCAGCTCCCGCTTGGTCAGCTGCCAGACGACGGCGGAGACGCCGCCGACGGACGTGGCAAATGCCCAGAGCGCGTGCTCGCGGGTCTTTTTCGCGTGGTCGCTGCGGATCTTGGGCGCGAGGGGGTGCCCGTGGGGATCGAGGAAGCGCAGGCGGTGCGGGTGGAGGACGTGCCGCGGCGACCACGCGAGCCGCACGCCGTACGCCTTGTCCAGCCGGCGGACTTCTGCGGTGGGATCGAGGCGCGCCATGACGCCGTGGTCGTGCTCGACGGTCGGGTTCTCGCGGAAGAAGCGCGCAAAGGCCGGCGTCGTCGTCAGGTGGCCGTTACGGGCGTTCATAAACTTGGCAACGTCGGCGGAGAGCACCCGCGAGACGAAGCTCGGCTGAGGCGCCTTGGCTAGTTTTTGGTGGCGGTCGAAGGGTCTGCTGCCACCTTCAGACTGCTGGCGAGGAGGTTTCGTGGGGGATGTCGAGGCACATCGTGTCGCCGCCGTGCCGAGGAGCTTTGCGTAGGAAGCTTCCGGGACCGCTCGTCGTATGGTGAGCACCGAAAGAGCTGTGTGATTCAGCTTGGCGTAGTGCATGGTCATATCATGGTGGCAAGGCCAGCTCGGCTGTTGTGACTCTTGCTGTAATGTCTCGCCACCCAAACAAGTCTCAAAGTTGTTGACTGTGTTTTTTGGAAAGTAGAGCTTCATCTGAGAGGCTATCGAACAATCGAGAAACTTGGCGTCGCGCTAAACCAAAATCAGACACTCTTCATTGTGGATGTGCCTGGCGCTGTGACGCACAGTGAGCGGGTCAGAGTTAGTCAAATACTTTTTACAGTGTTATGGCTGCGCGCTGTCAGCAAGTACCGCTCTATCACCCATGGCTGCGCCATCTCATGCTTTGGTGCCCGACGATTGAGTCATACTGGGGCTGCACAGGGCCAAAAAAAAAAGGCTTTGTGGGCGAATTTTCTCTGGTGCGCTGGGAGGGAACAAAATATATTTCTGAAAGGGCGGCTAGCATGGCGTGCCCCTCTTAAACCGTGGTCATTAGGATTCGCTGGCTTGTGGTTGTCTCCGTTTGTGAGGTGCCACTCAGGACGCATAGGCACCTACCTCCTAGGGGCGGCCAATGTGTGTAGGCAAACAGATAAAATGGCAGCCCGCCTGCCCACTCTCCTTCACACAAAAAACATCATCACAAAGACGCCTGTCGCGACCCTCGATTTCTTTACAGAAGAAAACCAGCGTGGCACGCATACTTCAATATGCCTAAGAATAAGGGAAAAGTGAGTAGCCAGATTCCTCCATCAGCAGCATTTCTTCCGTCCACGCCCGCTGTATCCTGCGCGCGCAAACCCCTCCATCGTCTCTTCCCCGCCCCCGCCATGGTTCGCGATGTGGTCTCCCTAGTCGCGCTGTCCACTCTTCACCTACGTTTTCCCAAGATAAAACACAATACAAAACAAGGAATCGTGCTAATACGTCTCTTTCTCCTCACAGGGTGGCAAGAACCGCCGTCGCGGTACCAAGGAAAACGACGACCAACGTCGAGAACTCACCTTCAAGGAGGACGGTCAGGAATATGCCCAAGTCTTGAAAATGCTGGGCAACGGCCGTCTTGAAGCTCTCTGCTTCGACGGAAGCAAGCGTCTAGCCAACGTACGTCTTCCCATGTCCCGGGTGCCGGATGGACGCGCCCTTTGCAAGACATGCCTTGCCCTCCGATATTGTGGTGCCGACGCCGCAACACTACGAAACCGAGGGCAAAACGCAAAGTCTGCAGACACGTCCCTCTGGACTAGGATACTCTCTGTTAAATATACGCTAACTCGTGCAGATTCGTGGTAAAATGCGAAAGAAGGTCTGGATCAACCAGGGCGACATCATCCTCCTGTCCCTGCGTGATTTCCAAGACAACAAGGGCGACGTGATCCTCAAGTACACCGCCGACGAGGCCCGCACACTCAAGTCGTACGGCGAGCTGCCCGAAAACGCCAAGATCAACGAGCACGACAACTTTGGCCAGGGCGAGGACGGCGAGGCCTTCTTCGAGTTTGGCGACGACGCCTCGGACTCGGATTCGGATGAAGACGACAAGAAGAAGGAGGTCGACATTGACGACATCTAAGACTGTCCGCACTAGTTGTCCGCCCGTCAAGGGGACGCATCAAATTGTACGCCTGCTGTGCGTTGACAGTTTGACAATGCACATTCCCGCCTTGTGATCCCTCCTACACTGAATATTCCGAAATTTCTTCTCGGTTCCACTTTTGTCCGCATCATCAAACCGGGACTTAATTAGGCTTACTGTATACACTGTCTTCTCTCTCAAACCCTCTTTTGCTAGGTCATCTATCAGTGGAGGGTCCCACGACAGTATCCGGAGTGGATTATGTTTTCCAGGGACGGCCATGGTGGGAGAGACGTCATGGCTGTCGAATCAATCAAATGTTTTCATTTTAAGACTCTTGTCTTGAGCTTTCCCAATGTCGTGTGTGCGTGTGTGTGTGTGTGTGTGTGTGTGTGTGCCTTTTTGACCTCGTCAATTTGTGTGTCGCTTTATTAGAACGAACGGCCGTTGGGCACTCTTGACCGCTTCATAGACCGAGATGCATTATCGCAACTATTTTGGCAATTCTCCCTTTTCCATGACTACAAATAATACAATCTCGCTACATATCATCCTGAAATGAAACGCCACATCAAGACAGTCATGACTTGATCCGAATATTGGCAAAGCCCATGAACCCAACGTTGAAATGTCACTTTTTCGCTGATTTGCATTTTCTAGACTGGCGTGGTGAATATACAAAAGAAGAATGAATTATAAAAAAAATCACCACAGCCTAGATTCAGCAAACAGCGTTTGCCTCCAACTTGAAAAGATATGACCCATGCCTGCAACTCTATGCCATGACTAACGCCACATACTTTACCAGTCGTCATCGTCGTCTTCATCATCTATCGCACAATTGTTAGCTTCGACGCATGGAAAAATAGTATACCAGACATATGTTGACTTACCACTCTTGGCCACCTTGTCTTTGCGCTTCTGCAGCGCCGCCGCCAACGCATCCGCCATGCCACCGCCTGCACCCGCACCCGCACCAGCAGCCGCCGCCGCTGCCGCGCTACCACCAGCACCACCAGCAGAGTCGCCGCCGACCTGCGCAGAGCTTCGGTCGCGAATCGCGCTCCTGTCCACCTTTTTCAGCGCGCCGATACCGCCCGCTTTTTGAATATCGCCCAGCATGGCTGCTCTGCTGCCCTCGGCCTGGGGCAGGGCTGGCGCGGGAGGGCCGTTGTCGCGCGACGGCATCGGAGGGGGGGGCGGCGGAGGGGGAGCACCGCCGCCGGTAGGAGGTAGCGGTGGAGGGGGAGGTGGTCCACCGGCTCCAGCAGGAGGGGGAGGAGGTGGAGGAGGAGGAGGAGGAACACCGCCAGAAGGAGGGAGAGGAGGCGGAGGAGGAGGAGGAGGAACCGCGGCAGAAGGAGGGGGGGGGGTCGGTCGGCTGCTGAGTGGAGGAAGAGGTGGTGGTGCGAGGGCGGGTGCGAGGGCGGGTGCAACTTTCGGTGGCAGAGGAGGAGGTGCCGGAGCTGCGTGTGAGTCGTTTCGAGGCGGAGGTGGAGGAGGACCGCCGCGGCCGGGCAGCGCGGGTGCGGGTGCGGGTGGTCCAGATGGTACGCGCTGTCCGTTAAAGGCAGGAGGAACGGCATGGGCTCGCTGGGGGGACTCGGGCTCCAATGGCGTCTTGGCAGGTCGTGGAGGAGGAGGTGGTCCAGTATTGGGGGCGTGGGATGGTGCCGTAGGTGTCGTAGGAACCGGTCGTCGCTTGACAGGCTCGGGCACGTTGGCAAACTTGCCAGCATCGGCTAGCGGCGGCGGCGCGCGGAACTTGGGTCGCTCGGGTTCGGGAGGGGACGCCGGTGGCGACGGCGATCGCGGCTCCGGTGTTGACGTTTCGGCTCTCGTCGATCTTCGCGGCGCTGGCGGCGGAGGAGGTCCATTCTTCTTTGCCGAGCTGGCCACGGGTGGTGGTGGTGGAGGCGGAGGAGCACGACCGCCGCCGTTGGTGCGAGGTGCAGGCGGAGGTGGTGGTGCCGTCGGTGATGCAACTTGGGCTCCTCCTTCTCCATTCATCCTTTCCTGCTCGTCGCGCAAAAAGTCGACGATGAACTCCTGGTTCTCCTTGATAAAGTCATCGGTCAGGCCCTTGTCACTGAGATCCTTGCCAAAATGCTCGCGCCATAGTGGATCAAAGGCGTCGAGCAGGGCAAACTCGGAGGCCGTTGGCAGCAGCCCGAAGCTGCCGCCATTGACGAGCGTCGTTGACGAGTGCTGCGGGCCGGGCGGTGGCGGCGGGAGGCTGCTCACACGGGGGGGGCCGGGAGCCTGCGCTGAGGAGTGGCGGTGGAACAGGCCGCCGAGTAGGCTGTGCTTCTCCTTGACCTGGCCTCCCCCTCCGCCAAAGGGCGTAGATTTTGTAGCGCGGCTCGCGTTTTTTTCTCGATCGTCCATTTTCTTCTTGAATTGTCTGGCTTCTTTTTCGTCGACGAAGCTGAGGCCGGCGAGGCATTCTTCGAGCCCAAAGGTGTGGAAAAAGGTGCGATCCTGGTTGTAGCTCCAGCTTTCAAATATTTCCTGGTCCCAGATGACGCCACGGACGGTCGGCTGTCTGCGTTAGTAGTCTACCAGGGAAAAGGTTCTGGTTAGAGGGCCTACCGAGATATCGACCATCTTGAGCCAGTATGTGTTGCCAACCAAGTCATTCGCCAAGACGACAGCCCCTTGAAGGCCCGTGTACGTCCATTTCGTCGGGTCCGGATAGGCGATGTATAGTTTCGCGACGGCGACGGCCTGGATCTTGTTAAACTGCTTCGGGATGAAGCGCTTGACTATTTCCTTGTCCTCGTCGTTGAGGATGGACGGCATGCTGCGGGCGCTTAGGAGGCTGCTGCAGCCTGCTCGCGCGACAGTTGCTGTGCGGGGCTGGGACGCCTCAAGAGACGGGACAGACGAGCGATTGCGACAGCTGAGCAATTGAGGCAGCGAGTTTGCAGTTTAGCGGTTGAGAGTCGTCGGAGGTGGTGTCGCTCAGGGGTGTGCAAAGGTGACGGGCAGAGTTGAAGGGTGTTGAAGGAGTGACGAAAGAACGAGGCTATGGAGGTGTGGTGGCCAGCACTGACGACTGGACTGACGTGAGTTGCCCATTTGTGGTGTCCACCCACCCACCGGGCGGCTGCCCCGCATAGGCAGTTCCGGTGTTGGATATGAAGTGTCAAGGGAAAGCAGCTTTTCCTAGGCAGCATCTTGGATGGGCTAAAATGTGCATATTTTAATACTATTTTTTTTTCTTGAAAGAACCCGCTAATTTCATATGTATATACTGGGATGGCTAAAAATGTCACCACTGGCCGTAGCAAGCCTCCGCTGAGCTGGTGTGTAACCAACTTTAGAGAATCAGACAAAATGCGTCCATTGCAATATCACCCTCGAGACAATACGTGCTGAGAAGCTGAAAGCCGGAGAACTTACACTTTGTATTTTGCTTATTGCAACTCTTGACAGTGGTCGTAGCCGGCCTTGAACAGATTCTGGGTTCCGACGTGGTTCGCGCAGCGTGACAGAAAGACAGCTGCTTTATTTCCTGAATACCTTTTCTTGTTTTTTTCTTCTTCTTAGAAAACATGAAAACACTCAAAGCTAGCTGAGATGGAGGGACCAGAGAAACTCAAAGGATAATAATAAAAAATAATCATCGCCATGCTTCAACGTGGCTGACGCCTTGAAATCTTTTTACAGCCACCAAGACTCTTATTCTACCACTGCAGAAGATTCGAGAGCGAGAAGAAATGTTTTGCCTACTATATCCTCAAATCATTCATCTTTTACAAAAAACGAGTCACTTCTTCCAAAAACGAAACGGATTGCCAGTCCCAGCTACAACATATGAATGGTTGTCACCGGGAGAAATGACACCATGCCGGAAGACTTTCCTAACTTCGAGCCTCCAACTCCTTTCCCCCCTTGGCAAAGACGAGCCGTGCCTGAATTACCCGGGTATGAGTCGTCCGAGCCTGCACCGACAAGGCCTGTAACACCAGAGCCCGATGTTCCCGAGCTTGACTTTGATCAGTCTACCGTTTCTGAGTCTGACGGTCCCGAGACTGACTTTGATGACGGTCCCGAGACTGACGATGATGGAGACGATGATTCCGAGTCTGATGACCAAGACGACGATTTCGAATCTGAAGATGATGGATACGACTCTGGGTATGATGCTGGACCAGAGTTCGAGTCTGATGACGAAGAATCCGATGATGATGATTCCGAGGAAGAAGACCAAGACTTTGAGTCTGACGATGAAGACCTCAGTGCGCTCGAACTTTGTCTCAACAAGCTTCACCTCCTCATGCTCGAGGTTGAAAAGTATGAAGCCCGCATAGCTGTCCGCACCGAGCCCGAAAATGACGTCTCTCACCACTCAGACGTCGATCCTGCGCCTGGGGGCTTCGTGATTGACGTCTCCCATCTCAACGTCCACAACAACGAGCTGCCGCCCAGGTCGGCCGCCGCCGCCGCCGCCGTCTCCCCGCTCGCAGGCCAGCAAAACGAACCCGTACCGTGCGCCATCTCTTTCAGCTGGTGGCTCACCGGGCGCAAGCACGCCGAGCACAGAGTCCCGCTCTTCTTCTACGTGTTAGCCTGCGATGTCGTCGCCGTCGTCGCCGGTGCCGCGCTCTACGCAACATTCCAGGCCGCAGCGAGGGTACTACTTTGCGAGCCCGGCACAATCACGCGGCCGGTCAACGACTTTCCGGTCGCGTGGCTCGCGTACGCCCCATTGGTCACCGTAGTCTCCGTCGCGCTCGACGCCGTCGTTGCTCGCCAGTGCGAGCGGGTGTTGCGGGTGCGGGGATGCCGGGTCTGGGCAGCGCTTCCCGTTTTCCGACTGCGTCGCCGGTGGGCGGGTGCTCGTCGGCAATTCGTCAATGTGAGCTTCTCGCTCTTTGCGGTGCAAACGCTTGTCTACGCTGCTGTCTGCAGCTTCTGCATCACCGCCTGCTGTTGAGGGGAGGAGTGGGAAACGGACGAGGTTGATCTCTCGCTGGCCAGCACCACACTGGACAGGAAGCGCCCACAAAGCGGGTTGATATTTTTTCAGCACAGTCGGTTATTTTTCGCAGTCATTATGTTTGGTTTGTTTGGTAAATTGTTATGTGTAAGGGGAAATTGTTGGGACAAAGGAAGGGGAAATGGCTAAAGAATAATCTGTAGCTGAACATGAAAAATTTAGAAATGAGAAAAATAAAAGACAAAAAAAAAATAAGAAAGTAAACCGAAATATTCTTATTATGAAATTCTAACACTTAATTGAAAGCTGATGGGTGAGGAAGACAAACGGACAGTTCCAGTAAAATACAATACTCAAAGCCATGGTTCTACAAGGAGACGTATATAAGCGCGCACTTTTACCCGTCGAGAGCAGATCGAAGCACAATAGAACTTAAACGCGTAAAATAAGCAGCCACGAAATCGTAGTCTCATAATCTGCCATATTGGCCGGGCGTACATCTGTTCCCCCTTTTTTTTTGCCTAATGCGAGCTTCCATAATATTACTTGGAAAAATATCTCAGCCTGCTCGGGCGGCGCTTCGTTTAGTTGTGGCCCCCAGGACGGAAGTCGATGCCAGAATAGGAAAACGCAAAAAGAACCACAGCTACATGCTTGGCCAAGACAGCCTGGCAATATGCCGCATCGAACCCCGGGGTTTTAACTCCCGCATGATGAGAAAAACAGGTTTCCCATGAAATGCATCAGAAACTTGTTTGCGATGTGGCGTCCCTGCCGAGCTGGAAGAGGGCTGAGAGTGTGGTACTTTATAAATCTGGGGCCAGGTATAAGTCGACGGCCACGCAACAGCACATTTACAACTTCCTTTATTGACTCGCCCTTTATTCTGCCTCTTGTACGTATACGAGAAAATACATCATGAGTGAAACAGCCACCATTGCCAGCAGCAACAGCGGCGGCCGTCCGGCCCTCGACCTCACCGAGACCATTCCCTTGACGCGCACGCCCAACATCCGTCTCCTCGGCGGCGCCGCCGCCGCCATCACCACCACCAGCACCACCACGACGCACGAATCTTTTCTCCTCTGCGAAAAGTTCATATACGCCACATCTTGCACGCCCTCCACCGCCGTCTACCACATCTCCACGCGCAACACACGCAGCGGCAAGCCCTGGCAGCTCGCCCTCAGCCGGCTTCTCCCCAGCGAGACCCGTCTCCTCTCCTCCGCCTCCACCTCGTCGCCTCCTCCCTTGATCAAGTACGACGACGACCTCACCCTCTACACCGGCGAGAAGCTTGCCGTCCCCATCAGCATCGGCCAGAAGCCGCTGCTCTGTATTCGCGGCCGCGCCGGTGGCAGCAGCAGCAGCAGCACCATCATCGCCGAAAAGACGCTCGGCCGCAGCCGCACGTACAAGTTCTGGCGCATGACACCTATCCGACGCCCTCTCAACAAGGCGGAGGAGGACCGAATGCAGACGCTCATGCACAAGAGGGGGTACAGGACGAGCGACGATTGGAGAAAGGAATTGGTGTACACGGCGCAGCAGGGCAGGGCTGGCGGCGCCGCGGCGGCGACGACGGAATGGACGGACGAGAGGGGCGTCGTGGTGGCGAGGGAGAGGGATGGGCAGTTGGTCATGGGAGGGGCCGAGGCAGTGGGAGCGAGCGCGAGGGATCTTCTCGTGGCGTGCTGGGCGTCGAGGAACTTTGTGCAGTCGAGTCCAGAGAATGAGTCGACGGTTACGTAAATGTCAGTAGTAAGTGGCTTGAGCAAGCATATGCGACAAAGCTAAAATGATACAAGACATAAGTCGGTGCTTTGGTACATTCTTGCAATCAATAGTCTTCTTCGTCCATGACATTTCTATCAAAAAATGCATGTATCGCCCTCCCCGCCGCCTTGCCCACCAGCGGCGCCAGGTCTTCCGGCGTCATATTAGCCACCTCCTTTACATTTTCCGTCTTGATGATGATGTTTTTGATATTCTGCGGCGTCACGCCCGGCACCACCGCCAGCATGTCCTGCGGCTCCTGGTTAAACACTTGATCTTCCGCCCGCGCGTCCTTGTCCAGGCCCGCCCGCACCGCCGCAATCGGGTCCGGCTCCGCCTCCTGCGTCTTGAGGCTCTCAAAAATCTCGGCCGTCTGGTACGGCGACGACGACCAGATGATGCGCAGCTTCGGAAACGCAAGCGTCAGTAGTACCAGCTTGGACTGCAGGTCCGACGACACATTGGTCGCCGACACGCTGCTCATGCTGCCCGACAGGTCCGCAAAGGGCTCGAGGGTAAACGACTTGTTCTGGTCAAACTCAATCAACAGCATCGGGTTCCGGTAGTGCTGAAACATGGTCTCGGCTTGCGTAAACAGGCGCCCGTCTTTAAACGACGACACGAGATCGCTGATGCTCTTGCGCTCGACGCAAATGGTTGGCGAGAGGACGTAGTCGCCGACAGTCAGCATGCAGGGCACAATGACCATGGCGCGGCCGTGGAGCAGCGAGGGCAGCGAGGAGCGGAACTCGCGCACGTCGACTACGACCCGCGGCGGCTCAACCGTGGCGGCGAGACGGCCGCCGCCGGCGATGCGCGTGTTGACGGTGCGGAGGAACGCTTCCTGCGGGTCTTGGATGCCGTGCGGCTCGACCGTCATGACGAGCGACATGCTCGCGCGCTCCTTGATGAGCCTGGTAAAGGCGTCCTTTTCGCGACGCACAGAGGCGAGGTAGCGCTGCTCCTCGACGGAGCCGCCATAGTATAAAAAGTAGACGCGGACGTTGCGGTCATTGTGCGACGAGCGGTAGACTTCGACGCGGCGGATAAACGACGCATCTGGCTCGTACATTATGATGTAGCGAGGCCTGACTTCCTCGAGCACGTGCTCATCCTGGTCACCGTCGTAGGCGTGAATGACGACCAAGTCCTGCATATCGTAGAGCTGGTAATAATCCTCCATATTGTCTAGTGGATCGGCAATCACCTCGTCCTTTTGCTTGGCCTCTTCTTCTGTAATCTGCACCTCGGCCATCAATTCGGCTACTTCGTTGGGCTTTTCGAAAAATTGTGAAATGCTGCCGTTTTCCGCCCTGGACATGCCGACGGCCATGTTACCGCCGCCACGCTGTCGACGACGCTTATTCGATGGTGCTCTCCCGCCGCGCATGCCGCCGTGTCCGGGCCGAGAGTCTGTGGCGCTGTTGAGCGCCTTGTTGTTTTCTGTGAACAGCGAGGCATTGACAACGGCAAACTGCCTCTTCCAGCGCAGGTAATTGCGCAAGCGGCGGCGCATCATGAAGATGGCTGATGGCTTGTGGGGGTAGTCTTCGTCGTCGGAAGTTTTGATGACGACTTTGGGTTTGACGTGCATTGTTTGCAGATAGTTTCGTAATTGACGACAGGTATCGATGTTGGAGCACATGATTAGGATTGTACCGTTGGAGTCGTCTCTGGCATGTGGCTCAAAGTGAAGGTCGCGGTCAATTTCCTCGAGGACTTCGGCAAGCAGGCTCCATTTCGGGAGCTCTTCCAAGACGGGCCGTAGAGAGTCAATGTTTTCTTCTTGCGAAATTTGCTTTATACTGGCAGAGTACACACGTTTTCGTGCCGTCTCGAACAGGGTCTGTGCCGCATCCAGGAACAACCACGGCGATTGCGTCTGTCGTGTCGATCCTGGAGGCGGGGAATGGGCAGCGTGAATGGTGTCAAGATGCTGAAGAAACGAGACGGCATCATAGCTGACTACATAGGCTAGCAGCCCTCGTAGAACTGTCAAGTCATTGACAATCTGTTTCGTCTTCCAGCTTACACGATGCCAGTTGGGGTCGAGCTGGCGGCGGACAATGACGTCAAAGTTTTTGAGCAGGGCGCTGTCAAGATTCCAGTCGTCCATTTCCAGGCCAGGGTTGCCCTTTTTCAGCTCGTGGATGCTAACCTCAACACACTCCATGATGGCGTTTTGGATATCCGTCATGTATTCAGTCATTGGCACCTCGAGCTCAATGACTTCTGCCTTTTTCTTGCCCTCGAGCGACTGCGCGACGGTGACGTGAAAGCGCGGCCACAGCGACGCCTTTTTGAGGAAGAGGTTTCGCATCATCGTGGCTAGCGGAGAGAATCCAATTGTAAATGGATCGGGATTATCGGCAAATGCCTTTAGGAAGCCGACTTTATTCTTTTGTCGATAGACTCGCAGGATAAAGGCCTCGAGAGACGTGGCGACGATGCGATCTGCGTGCAGCACGACCAAGCCGGTGATGGACTCTGGGCTCAGCAGCGCCGTC
Organism: Beauveria brongniartii; assembly: GCA_030782485.1. Classification (NCBI taxonomy): domain Eukaryota; kingdom Fungi; phylum Ascomycota; class Sordariomycetes; order Hypocreales; family Cordycipitaceae; genus Beauveria; species Beauveria brongniartii. The sequence goes on from JARJPP010000506.1 coordinate 26,167, forward strand.
AACAAGTCAACCACTAGGATTCGTGACGTGATGCTGAATATGCCACCGGCGGCATACATCTTTTCGCGGGCGCCGACGCTTTGAAAGTCGGTGTTCACAACGGTGAGCCCGCGGGCCTTGGGTGACGCGCTGATGGCGGCGTGCTCGGCCAGAGCCTCGCCAATCCAGCCATTCTCGCGGTCCTCTGCGCCTACAATGACAATGAGGTTGTTTCCGGCCGCGTCGTACGAGTGCAGCAAGTTGGTGACGAGGCGCATGAGGCCGAGGCCGCGGGCGAGCACGACGAGCTCATCTTCGGAACGGAGCTCCTGGAAGAGCGCCTGCTGGTATTCCTGGGACCAGTCAGCGGTGGTGGAGCTGGAGAACAGGCTGAAAATAGACAAACCAGGGGCAGTGAGAGCTTCACTGGTTGGGGCGCATTGTTTGTCGACATTCGGCGCGGTGCGTTTGGAGTGATGGCATGTCGAAGCTTGATGACGATCTTGAGAGATGGAAGCTTTGGGAGATTTTTTAGCGAGTGCTTCAGCGTGTTTAGTGCATCCTGGAGGCCAAGTTGGCGATCTTGGTGGATGCTTTAGTGGATGCTTCAGTGGATGGCCCGCTATAACTTGACTAAATGCTTCCCCGCCGTGAACTCATAGGCGCAAGCAGCACCCCGCACTTCACGATCCGACGAGGGACATTTTAATATAATGCGTGCATCTCAAAAGCAGTAAAAATGGCGTTCAAAGTAAAAGAAGCGTAAATTTCGTCTTCATTAAAGCTAATATATTTATATAGTGCCGCGTGGGCCATGTTCAGCGACGCGCCGGCATCGTCAAGTCTCGTTAGTCATTTGGGGCCGTATCGTGACATCATCGCCGTCGCAGGACAAGAGGGATCTACTTGTTGAGTTCGGTCTTGCGCTCGTCGCGATCCTCCCTGCTGCCCTCTTGTTCGGGGACGTTTTTGACAATGGCAGGGCCGTGGGCCTGGTGGGCGGCGAGTTCGGGCTCGACCTTATCCTGAATGGGCTGGATGGAGAATTGCTTCTCGCCCTGGCCTTGTTGTTAGTGACGATGATGCAGAGGAGACGAGGAGAGGGATTCGTCGTACCTCGTTCTTCTTTTGGTCCTTGGAAGAGTCCATAATGTTTGATGAGATGGGTTTCAGAGTTGAGTTGATATGCGACGTGTGTTGTAGAGATGAAGTTGGGAGCGAGTTGTCAGTGTAGAGTCTAAATAGACCACCACATTTAGAGGGGCATGGCAGCAACGTTTGAGATGGCCAAGATGACGTTGACTTTTGCCCCAGAACCAAGCTAATCGTCTCCGCTGAGCAAGCTTTTGTTCCATGGAGTCAACGAGTGCCACCACCAGCTGGCCAGTTTCGTCAGCTAATTACCACACGGCCAATCGTCTTGTTGGATCTGGTTCGCTCAGAGGACAAGTCTATCTGTGAGCAACCCTCTGATGTCATTTGCGCCACTGCCCTGGGCTGCCGGCATGATGATGGGCAAGACTTGCAGCTGCATATTCGGTTTCCTAAACGGGTGTTCCCATGTCTCCTTCAATTGTTTCCTTCTCCTGCGAGTGCCGCAGCCCGTCACTCAACCGCGCACATCTGTCGTGTTGTTGCAAAAGAGGTGACTCCTGGTTGTCGCTTGACCTTGAAGGTCCACGTCTCCCACATTTTTTCAAGTTGATACTTGACTGTTTAATAGGGCTACGTAGTCTCCCTGTGGCGTCACCATGCAACCCAACCCGCGCCCCTCGCTACGCTGCTGCAGTAGGGCTGCTGCAGTAGGGCTGATGGTTTCAAACGGAGAAGCCGCTGCTATTCATGGCGTTTCTCGAGCATGGCTCAGTATGAGTGATGAAAGTTGTATTCCGTCGATCGTGGTCGCAGTCCATTGTGGTCAGGCTGCGAGAAACGATTACTTGGACATGCCGTCGATTCTAATGCGTGTCGACTGGGCCCGGCTCCTGCAGCGATATCGCCTCCATCATGTCCAATTGCAGACAATTACGCATCACAAATTCACAGCTGACTCACCCGACACGCACATCCACGCACAACTTGCGCAAAATGAGCCAATATTGAACGCGTGGCCGTAGGGCCGGCCAATCAGGCTCCAACGCCATCTCAGCCGCATCTGCGGTATCCGCTCGTCTCGAAATATCGAAAATAACTACTCTGTGCGAGTTAGACGTCTTACAACTTCACCATTAGACTCCACCACGTAAGGCTGGGGACGCGAATACAGCAGATGAATCGCCATCGAATCAGGAAAAGCGTCGCAAATAATGTGATGCCTATCAGGCTGTGATGCGGAGCCCGTCTTCGTGGTCCGGAGCTCGGCCAAGTACGGAGTAACTAGTTAACTAATACAATTCCCAAAGCCAAGCCTAGCTTTCCCCTTTATTACTTGGTTTTTGGTTTCCCAGTCGCTACAAGATTACTGCACTGAAACAGCAATTGCAAACGCAAACATGCAGTCTTGTGATACCCAGTTTGGCCCTCGAGTCGACACAGCCTGTCGGTCATTCGACTTTACGCTATCTTTCGAGGATGCCGTCTTAAGCGCAGTCCCGAATGCCATCTTCGTCTTGATTGCAATATTCCCATTGATCAGTCTCCTACGACAGCCAAGTATTGTCAAAAGCTGTTGCCTGCTTGGCTTGAAATTGGTACTGTACCGCGCTTACCCACTCTTACTACAAGTGGCTTACACGCTTCAGGTCTTTTTTTCTCTCCTTGTCGTCTTTCAAGCCGTTTTTCTAGGACTGCGAGTCAAAACCGAAAACTTGTATACCAGTGCTTCAATTGCCGCCGACGTATTGTCACTGGCAGCCACAGGCGCCGCAATCGCCCTGTCATGGCTGCAGCACCATCGATCCGAGCAGCCGTCCACCACTCTGACTCTTTACTTGTCTGCACTTGTGCTGCTAGACATTGCCCGAGTCCGTACTTTGTGGTTGATTCCCAACAGCTCAGCCGCATCTTCCGTTCAAACGGTCGCTTTGCTACTTACGGCTGCGATCCTGGTGCTTGAGTCGACTGGCAAGAGGGCCAGCCTGCGTCAGCCGGAAAAGCTCGCACATTCTGGCCCGGAACCTTTCATCGGGTTCTGGAGTATAACTGGATATGTCTGGGTATTGGGGACCCTTACTCGTGGCTACCGCAATTTTCTCTTCGTCGAGGACCTGCCCGAGCTCGACTACCGCATCTCGGCAGACAAGCTACACCACAAGCTACAAAGTCAATTGAAAACCGGTTTGTCGTCGTCTTTACGTGCCAACCTAGGGAAAAACAATTTTCTGATATGTAGTAGCCCACCTATTCAAGAAGAATGCGTTTGTCGCAGCTTGCGCTCGCGCTTTTGCCTCCTCCTTCGTATTGGCTGTTATCCCCCGCCTCTTCTTGGTCGGATTCAGATTTGCCCAGCCCTTCATGATCACAAACATGCTAGAATTCATCGGCGATAGGAGTGCTCCGCAAAACATTGGCAACGGGTTGATCGGCGCATATGCTCTCGTGTACGCCGGCATGACTGTAAGTAGCACCATGGCCACCGTGTTTGTTCGTATCGCAACTAATCTCTTCAGATTTCCATGGCATTGTATCGATACTACTCAAACAGGTTCATTATTGCACTTCGTGGCGGCTTGATCTCTGTCATTTACCAGCACACGGTTGAGGCGCGTGGCTTTGACCTTGGTGATATCGACGGCTTGACCCTCATGGGCGCTGATGTAGAGCGCATATCGACTGGCTTTCGGACGATTCACGAGATATGGGCGTCACCCATTGAGATCATCATCGCCGTCTACCTGCTTCAAAGACAGATTTCTGTTGCCTGCGTTGTGCCAAGTCTTCTCGTTCTTGGTAAGTTTGGGGCGTCGATTGTCCTATCGATGTTTTTTGAACTGTCTTCTAATAGCCGCCTTTATAGCCTTTGTCTTGTTAACCTTTGTTGTTGCGTCCCTCGCCAAAAAGTACCAGAGAGCATGGATCGAAAAGGTCCAAGAGCGACTGCGCCTCACCACAAACATGCTCGCCAACATGAGGACTGTCAAGATGCTCGGCCTGAGTCCTAGAATGTTTTCCGTCCTCTACGAAGCGCGAGACGTGGAGATTGAGACTTCCACGCGCTATCGATGGACATTAATCGGACAAATATTCTTTTGTGAGTACTTCAACTGCATCTTTGACTTTTTTGCTCCCTCTTTACTAACTAACCTGTATAGCTAATGCGCCATTAATGTTTGCACCCGTCGTCACATTCATTGTCTTTGTAGCGATAGCCAACGCCCGTCACGACAACTCTTTTCTAGCTGGCAAGGCATTCACGTCCTTGTCACTCATTTCGCTTTTGACAGAGCCTACCTTTCTGTTGATCCAAGCTATTCCCAGCGTATATGAGTGTCTCAGCAGCTTCGACCGAATGCAAGAATTCTATCGACAGCCCATTCATCCCGGGCTGCTACCCAAAGCAGGCGATGCACCTAGTACAGAAGACAAAGAATCTGATGCTTCTCAGGATCAGCCTGTTGTAAGATTCGTGGACCAGGATTTTGCCTGGACTGAAACTAGTCCGGCCGTGCTCAAGAATCTCAATGCCTCTATTCGCAAAGGACGCTTCACAGCCATCGTGGGCCGTACTGGCAGTGGGAAATCGACCTTGCTTGAGAGCATACTCGCAGAGACAGCTGACCTTGGTGGATCTACGGAACGCAGATTTACCTCTGCGGCCTATTGCTCCCAGGTTCCGTGGCTGGTAAACGGCACCCTAAAGAGCAACATCACATATGGCTCCTCGGCCCCAGCTGACGAGGAATGGTATCAAACTGTCCTGGCAGCCTGCGGACTCGAGAATGACATCCAAAACCTAGCGGCTGGCGACCTGACGGAAATTGGCGACAGCGGCAGCAAGCTGAGCGGCGGCCAGAAGCAGCGAGTAAGCCTCGCACGCGCCGTATATTCACGACAGCAGGTCATCTTGCTCGACGACGTCTTTAGCGGCCTGGACAATGCCAACATTGCCCACATCTCGGAGAATCTCTTTGGCTCAGAGGGACTCTTACGCAGAAATCGATTGACCGTCATCCTCGTCACTCACTCCAAGTACGTCATGATGATGGCCGACGACGTCTTGGTGGTTGACCAGGGTACTATTGCGGAATCGCGAAGTGTGGCATCGCTGCAGTCTAGCGACGGCTTCTCATCTGGGTTTCAGATTGAAGAGTCCACTATTGATACTGATGCGGAAAGTCAAGAAGACGGGCCCAGCAAGAAGATTCAAAAAGACAGCTCACAAGAGACGGCCGAGATTTCTGCGCTCACCGAGGAGGCTGCAGACCTCAAACGCACGCACGGAGTGCCTTCTGTCTACCGCTACTACATGCACTCCTCTGGATACATCAAGGTGATCCTCATGCTTTCCGGTGCCGCCTTGTACATATTCTGCAGCGAATTCGGCATCGTCTGGGTTGATCTTTGGTCATCCGCCAACGCCAACCATCCCGGCCACGCCGAAAACGGCATGTACCTCGGCGTCTACGCTGCGTTGGGAGCCATTTCCAGCGCTCTTCTCCTGTTTCTCTGCTGGCTGGTGTTTATCAGCATAATCTCCGTGTCCTCGCGGAACCTGCACACGGATCTCTTGAATGCCGTCATCCGCGCTCCGTTGCTCTTCTTCCAGGAGACCGACGCCGGCAACATTACGAACCGGTTCAGTCAGGACATGGAGCTCATCGGCATCGAGCTTCCCATCATCATCGTCAATTACCTGGCCGCTTTCTTCGAGTGCATCGCCAAAATGCTCCTCTTGGCCGTATTTGGACGCTACCTGACGGCGTCGCTGCCTGTTTTCCTCGCCGCCATTTACATCATCCAGCGCATTTACCTCCGCACGTCGCGCCAGGTCCGGCTGCTCGACATTGAAGCCAAGGCACCCGTCTATCTGCAGTTTCTCGAGTCCAGGAATGGGGCGGCCACACTGCGTGCGTTTGGATGGCAGCATTCGTGCCAGTTGGCCCTACAGAGACTACTCAATCGCTCCCAGAGGCCAGTGTATCTGCTCTACTGCATACAGCAATGGCTCGCACTAGTCTTGGATGCTCTTGTATCTGCTTTGGTCCTGATTTTGATTGCCATTGTGGTCACCTGGCGAGACAAGTTTTCCCAGGGGAGCGTCGGTGTGTCTCTGGTCACCGTGATGACTTTCAACTCTTCATTGACGCAGCTGATTAAAATGTGGACTGCACTCGAAACCTCAATTGGCGCCGTTGGCCGCATCAAGGAGTTCAAAGACAATACTGTGCCCGAGGAGGAAGAGCTGGGCATATTGCAGCCACAGAGACCTCCGCCAAACTGGCCCGTCAAAGGCAATATCGAGTTTCGAAACGTGGTCGCCTCTTACAAGTAAGAATCACCTTGAATTCAGACAACTCAGCCGGCTAACATGTGTATAGGGAAGTTGGGCCGCCCGTTCTCAAGGGTCTAACGCTGTCGATCAAGTCTGGCGAAAAAGTCGCCATCTGCGGCCAATCTGGCAGTGGCAAGACGTCACTCATTCTAAGTCTGCTGCACATGATTCATACCAATGGCGAACTCATAATAGACGACGTTGATATTCACAATCTGGTGCCCAATGAGCTCCGTGCTCTCATCAATATTGTGCCCCAAGAGCCTTTCTTGATGCCCGGCTCAGTACGCCAAAATGTCGACCCATTCGAAGTCGCAGATGATGCCGCCATCATGGTGGCTCTCAAGCGTCTCGGCCTTTGGGATCGCATCGAAGCAGCTGGCGGTATCGGTGCTGACATGCCCCTCGCTTCCTGGTCCGTCGGTGAACGGCAGTTGATTTGTATGGCCAGAGCCATTGTGAGGAAGAGTCCGATTCTGATTCTCGACGAAGCTACAAGCAGGTACGTTTTGCGGGGGTTTTTCTTTTTTTCTTGTAGCGAGAAACCTTGGCTGACAAGATGGCAGCGTCGACCACAAGACGGAGGAAATCATGCAAGAAGTACTAGAGACTGAATTTGCAGGCAACACTGTGCTTTCAGTGGTGCATAGACTGGGGTACATTGAGCGGTATGACAAGGTTGCAGTTCTGCAAAAGGGGGAACTGATGGAGTTTGGTGCGCCGGAAACGCTGCTTGCTCAGCCGTTGACCATGCTGGCGGCGATGAAGAAGGCGGGAACACGAGGTTAACGCATATTGGTCATGTTGCCGATTGTGGTGCTATAGTGACGTCTGAATAGTAAACTACAGTATTATTGAACGAGCGGAGATCAATATTGAACATCAGTTAACAATGAATTTTGGTAGTTGCTGAGCCCCGCGCCACGTCTTGTCTTGTATAACCGGCATATCCGCCTTGAGCCAAGTCTGCGCATGCATTCTGCATGATCAGCTGTCGCACCAAGGGGTTGAGGGGTACCCGGAGGTCACGCCAAGTCAAGGTGACAGTTTCAGGTGCAGTCCTGACAGATTCGGAGAGAAGATCGGATGACTTGGCAGGCGTAGTAGCTATTTTAGGCACACAGATACTGGCATCGAGTCAAGACCAGGGCAGACGGCATTGCGAGTAGTGGCAAAACCAATGATGTGTAAAAATTAAAAAGTAAAACATGCAAAGCCTGCTACCTAGAATTCTGAGAGCTTCGGTATGGCTATATTACATGTCCATTTCCGCCTTGCATGCAGAGGTATCATAGAGAAGCTCATGAGCGCGTGGAAGAGGTATCAAATCGAAGTGTCGACGAGACATAGCGGTGAGTCGACAAGAAGAATAAAGTGGCCGTCAACGCCGAGGAAGAGTAGGCAATGGAGGATGGCGCGCGAGTTTGGGGTGGCGATAAGAGTCAAGGGCGACAACAAAGTCGGGAGCGACAATAAAGTCCAAAAAGCGACAATAAAGTCCAAAAAGCGACAATAAAGTCCAAAAAGCGACAATCAAGTGAAGTATCTCGCTATACATGACTTGTCCCTACTTTCCGCCGCCCGCCGCATTTTCCGCAGGTCAGGCAGCTGATGATGATGGCGAAAAAGGCGAGGATAGCATCGAGAATGGCCTTGCAGATGGAAATGACGCCGTGCACAATGGCCATGATGCAGCCAGCAATGGCATTAAATATCGACTGAATCTAAACAGGCAAAAAAAACAAAAAGAAACTTCATTAGCACCAAGGGGGAAACCAAAAACAAGCGTACGCGCCAGCCCACTAGGAATTTAGCTTTGGAGCGGGAGAGCTGCTTACACATGAAATAACGGCTCCCATGGTGACGGTTTTGGTAAAGTTTGGTTGTTTTGTGGGCAAATCGGCTGTGAAGAGGGGATTCGGGGTTGGGAGAGACGAAAAGAAGAAGAAAAGGTCGCGACAAACACGAGAAAGCGGGTGTTGTTATGATTTTAATAACAAAAAAAACAAAAAGGTAGCTGCGAGTGTCGATATCCTGACGTCACGATTCGCAAACGCCTCGTCTTATGATACACGAGAAATTTGACCAGGGGGTGCCCAAATGATCGGCACGGCCCAATGGCCTTTCGATGAACGGCATTCAGAACACGTGCTCTTCTTTGTTTAATTCGGTGGCGAAATTTTATACATTGTGCATAGCCGAATACTAGTATACAGTTATGTATGTCAACATATCGGAGCTGAGTGTTTATACAATGTGTATATGAGGGCAGCCAAAATATTATACAGAGTCATTATGTCAACAACTCGGAGTTGAGTGTATGAACTTCCTCCCCAAATTAATAGTAACCCATGATTCGTCTCTTTGTGTACAGAAATTCCAAACGCCATCAATATGCCGCACAGAAATTGTCCCCCCCCCTTCTCCCAAATCAACATGATGATAGTACAAAGAGTTGCGTAGTGACCAATTGGCTTCACCAGAACCACGACCTCTTCTTCGGCGCCGCTTTCTGCGAGTGCAACCTGCGCAGCATCTCGCGGTTCCTCGAGTCCAGTAGGCCCATGGCGCCCTCGTCCTGGTAGTGCGGGTAGCCGCGCGGCAGGCCTGGCAGCCGCTCATTGCTCATCATCTTGATGCGCTGCACGCGTCGCAGCTTGGCCAGCCCGTACCAGCACACGATGAGCGAGCAGACCGTCGACGTCACCGTCACGGCCGAGAAGCCCCAGTTCGTGTCCTCGATAAAGTTCTCCAGGTTCATGCCGTACAGGCCCGCGAGAAAGGTGCCCATCGCGAGACCGAGCGTGCCGACGCTGAATTTGAGTTCGAGCAGCATGAGCGAGTTGCGGTTAGCGTCTAGGATGGCGCGGACGCTGCGTCTGGTCAGCATGGTTGTTCTTGCAAGTATTGATCATGAAAAAACGTACATTTCTTCCGTGTTTCGAATGCCAGAAACGAGATTCCCCGCCTCTTGGACAATTTCGTCCGCAATTTTATGATATGATTCAAGAAGCATCTCCACTTCAGTATGGTCATCGGCCGCTCTCACCGACTCGGCCTTCTTTTCCGACAAGTACATGTCTCCCAGATCATCGTCCGCTTCCAACAGCTCCTCGATCGCGTCTCGGACCAGCTTGGCCTTTTGCTCAAACGTGCTAATGCGTTTAGACAAAATCAACAGAACACGTAGCTTTTGCCGATCAATGTCATCTTCGAGCTCGCTGAGGATATGCATGACAGGCTCGCGCACCGCCTCAAAGTCGGCCTCCATCTCCGACGTGACCGACGTTAGCACCGCTTCCAGCGCGCGGAACTCGTACGGCAGGCCAGGCGACCCGGTAGGGTTCTTTTGCTGCAGCTTGCCTTGCAGGTCGTACATGAACGCTGACTGCGGATACGACGTCTTGGAGCCGTAAACGTCAAAGAGCAGCACGCGGTCGCTCTTGATGAGCACCTTGAGATGCAGCAGGTTGAGCAGGATCGCTTCAGGGCGGATGAGTATATGCGGCAAATTCGACGAGTCAATCTTTCGCAAGTCTCGCGGCAACAAACCGTACTGAATTCCGTTAGTTTCGTCTACGACAGAAGTTCTCTCGACGCAGCGTCATACGTACCTTGGCAATGAGCTCCGACTTTTTAAACTCGCCGTCAACGAGAATCACTTGCCCGTGCTCGTCCACCTCTGTGCAGCGCAGCCGCGGCTCCGCCGCCGCCTTAGCCGTCATGACCCGGCGGCTGTTGAACATGGATCCGTGCTCGAGCTCCTCGTGGCCAGGGAGGTCGTCGGGCTTGAGCGGCTTGAAGCCGCGCCGCGCCGCCATGCCCCAGAGCCTCTCCTGCCACGAGCTGGCAGGGTCGCTGGCGGCGCGGCCATCCTTTCCAGGGGTCTTTCGTCCGCTCGATTTGGCCGTCGAGTTGATCTGCCGACGCTGCTGCTGCTGCTGTGGTTGTGGGCGCGGGGACTCGCCAGAAGGCCACAGTGACGCCTGGAGCGCGACGGGCTGTGACGACATCGTCAGCTTGGACGATGCTGCGCACAACTGTGTGTCTGTATTATATAGTCGAACGCGGTTGCAGACGCGGGCGCCGGTCGCCTTAGTGCATCGGCCATGGCTCGGGGTGAAAAAGGCCGTCTCGGATTGCGTGCGCAAGAAGCGCAGGAGAGTGCGCGACGGCACAGGGGATCGCATGGCGCGGTCAGTTGGTACGCTACTGTGCTGCAGCGGCCGCGCAATGTAGCGAGATTGTCTTCATAGAGACTGCCGACAGGCAACGGAAAGGCAGTTCGAGATTGCTCGCCTGGCTGACCAAACGACGGGAGGCGGATGGAGATGTCGTCGGTGTTCGAATGCTCATTAACTTTTTGGCAACCAAAAATTATGGCGCGTGCACGGGCCACCCTGATCTCCAGTCCACCACTGCAGCTTCTTCAGCTTGCAATTCTCAGCGACTTCTTTCTTGCAAAAGTCATGATGTAATTTTTTTTCATTTATTTATTCAGGAGAACAATCACACTTTCCTTGTTCGAATATAATTCTTGGAACATTCGAGTGTAAATACTCTTAACTCGGCGACGATGCTGCCCTGACATATCGCCACATAGCATCGACCAACCCGAGGAGGTCACTTCGTCGCAGATGCATGCATGACCACCTCGCTTTTTTTCTGCACCTTTGTCCTACGCCAGCCTCGTCCCGGGGGGTCCTTTTAGCCATGCCGCCCACGCCCATCCGCATTAGGGGCAAACGCAAGGCATCATCCGCTGCCATCAGCGCCCCGTCCACGACGACGACGACGCGGCCTTCAAAGATGCTGCGCTCCATCCAGGACGTCAAGCATACGCGGCAGCTGCAGCCGCGTAGCAGCCTCGACCGGCTACCCGCCGAGATCCTCGAGAGCATCTTACTCTACAGCGGGAGCGTGGCGCTGCCCCGCGCCAGCCCCGTCATCGGCGCCAAGCTGTCGTCGCGCGTGACACTGCTGCGCTTCTTCACCTGGGGCTTCCACGACACGTGGGACCAGTGGTTCGGGATCCCCTTTGACAAGATCCTCGAGGGCCCGCGCGCAGAGGACGAGGGTAGAGGGTGTCGGACGCCGCAGGAAGCGAAATACTTTCCTTGCGATGGCGACCCAGAGCTTCAGGTATGGCGTTTGTCTTTTTCTCCGGCTTCACTCATTTCTCCGTTTCGCTCGTCAGCCACTGATCAACTCTCCCGCAGAGCGCTCTTCTTGAGCTCCCTTGGGCCGACATGGACTTTATCCTCCACGCTCAGCAGACGTGGGCAGACACCTACGCCCGGCACCGCTGGCACGAGCCGCCGTTTCGCTTCTATCACGGCAAGTACGGCGCCTTTGACGCCGCGTCTTCCTTCAACTGTGTCTGGCGTCATTTTTGCCAAACCCCCAACGGCCCGTACCGCACCGCTGTGCGTAATGTGCATCCCAACGTCCGCCTGCCGCTGCCGCTCGTTACCGGGCCGTGGGACGCAGAGCGCACCAAGCGCCTGTTCTGGCTCGTCCTCGGGGGCGTCAACCTCGAGGCGCGGGATGGCGCAACACGCAGCCTCCCGTGGGAGTACCACCTCGATTTCTTGCGCAATGCCGTTGTGCGCACCGAGACGCCAAACGAAGTTGCGTACCGGCTGCTCAGAGATCAGTGCGATTTGATGCGAGTGCCGCCGGACCTACTGCGGAGTGAGCGCGACGCCCTGGTGAAGAGGCTGCAGCGGGTAGGCGAGAGTGAACCGCAGGTAGTTGAGTTGCTGCAAGATGCGCTCGAGGACATCAATTACAAGCTCGACCTGCGCTCATCCAGGAGTCATAAGTCACTGCAGCGGCAAGTCAGTTTCATCGAAATATAGACATGGTAATCACGGACATGAATCAATGAGCACACCACATGGATAAACGATACAGGAAATCGAAATGTAGACATGGTAATCACAGACATGCACACATCAAATGGAAAGCCGATATAGGAAAACAGATAGATTTGGTCTACTAGCGCCTAGGCAAGACTTTCCCTAAACGTGCCTCTTATCGAGGCAAGTATTAAATACAGGCTAGGGGCAACAGACGGCATTCAAAGACGCGAGTCCAGCAAACCGATGAAGAAGAAGAAGAAGAGACGGGGGCCACCCCAGAGTAAATCCAAAATACCAAAAGAGATGCTTTCTATCATGAGATCAGACACACAAATTAAAATGACTATGAAACCCAATTTTTCCTTACCCTTGTTGCTGCATTTCTTTACAAAAGGAAGATCTGGGCAGCGACGAGCGCAACCAGACCGGCGGCGATGGACGAGGCACCAGCCGTCACGACGGGCGTGGAGGGCTTAACGACGGAAGCCGAGGGGACGCTGGTGCCGCTGGGAGGGCAGTCGGAGCCGGAGCACTTGTTGTGCTCGGCGGAAGGAGCAGGGCAGTCGGGACCGCCGGGGCACTGGCTGCCACTGGGACGCACGGGAACGACGGTGAGGGTGGTCTCGGGGATCACGGACACGGTCTTGACGAGGGTCTTGTTCATGGTGGTAGTCGTGGCAGGGGACTCGGCGGGCTTGTTGCCAGAGGGCTGCTGGCCGGAGGACTGCTGACCACCAGCGGGCTTACCAGAGGGCTGTTGGCCGGAAGGCTGCTGGCCAGAGGGCCGTTGGCCGGAAGGCTGCTGACCACCAGGAGGCTTACCAGCGGGATGGGTCGGCTGAGCAACATCAGTAACGGGGCTGACAGTCGTCGACACGAACTTGGTCTCGGTCGTCACCTGACCAATGGGGCAGTTGGGGACGCTGGGCGGGCAACTGGTGATGGTGTACGTCTTGGTGGTGTACACGGCGCTCGTGGTCATCTCCTGTGCGGGCTGGCTGGGGGTGGCAGTAGGCTTGGGAGCCTCGTCGGTCTTGGTGACGGGGCAGACAGTCGTCGACACGAAAATGGTCTCAGTCGTCACATGGCCAATGGGGCAGTTGGGGACGCTAGGCGGGCAACTGGTGATAGTGTACGTCTTGGTGGTGTACACGGTGCTCGTGGTCATCTCCTCGGTAGGCTGGCTGGGCTTGGCGGTGGGCTTGGGAGGGAGGTGGTTGGTCTTGGTGACGGGGCAGACAGTGGTGTAGAGGGCAATGGTCTCAGTGACGACACGGGCGGGGCAGTTGGTCACCGAGGGGGGGCAGTCGGTGATGGTGCGGGTGGCGGTCGTGTAGACAGTGCTGGTCGTCATCTCCTGCGAGGTGGTGGTGCTGTTGCTCCAGGGCGCCACGGTGACGGGAGGAGTGGTGGTGGCGGCGCCGGAGGAGTGGACGAGGCTGGAGTGTGAGCCTGAAGGAACGGAGGCCGTGCCAGACGTGGGAACAGCAGTGCGAGAGCTGCCGGTGCCAGTGAGCTGGACAGAAGAGCTAGAGCGGGCGTTGCCGGTGCCGGTGAGCTTGACAGAGGAGCTGGAGATGGTGGTGGGCAGGGCAGAGCTGGTGCTGTTGCTGCCGGTCGGGACAGCAGTAGAGTTGATGGAGGACGAGGTCGAAGTCAAGACGGTGGAGGTGCTGTTGCTGGTCGAGATGGACGAGCTGGTCGTCGTGGCCGTCGTGGCCGTCGAGATGCTAGTGGTGCTCAAGGTCGTAGAGGTCGTGGTCGTCGTAGTGGTGGTGTGCTCACCACACTTGCTGAGAATGTCCTGGACGTGCTGGTTGAAGGACTTGCCGTCGACAACATTGTTCTTGCCGGTGTACATGTCCCAGATGGAGATGCCGCCAAACGAGGGACGCTTGGCAATCGGGCAGATGATCTTCTCGAGATCCTTGGGAGCGACGTAGCCGTTTGAGGCAGCGGTAGAGACGGCAGGGACACCGACAAAGAGCTTAGCGTTCTTGCTCTTGTCGCTAGCAGCGATGATGCCTTCCCACGTTTTGTAGTTGAAGTTGCCATTGACGAGATCGCAGCCGGGATTGTTGTAGAACTGGATGAAGAGGGCGTCGAACTGGGTCTTTTGGATCATCTCCTTCATGGAGAACCACTCGTCCGCGGTAGGGCACTGGGGCGCACCGGTGATGAAGACGTCCTTGCTGAGGGTGCGGAACTGGTCGGCCATGGCGATCCAGGGCTTGTTGTCAAAGTGCTTGCCGTTGACCTTGGGGAGCTCCAGATCAAAGTCGAAACCGTCAATGGCGCTGTGCTCGGTAGGGCTCTTATCAAACGGACGAGGGCCCTTCCAAGAGGGATCGTAGGGGCCGAAAGCACCCCAGAGGAAGTCGGCGAATTCACGGCCGTTCTTCTCAGTGGTGACACGGTAGTCGGCGGTCTTCTCATTCCATTCACCGCCAATGGAAAGGAGCATCTTAATGCCCTTGTCACGGCAGTATTGGAGATCATTGATGATGGTACCGCAGTGATCAAGCAGTTGAGACTTCTTTCCATTGGCCTCGAAGGCAGTGGCCCAGCAGTGGGCGGCAAAGCCAATGCCAGGATAGTTGGTATCAGGGTTCTTCTCGGGAGACGAGGTGACAAAGGACAGGCTGATGTAGTCGGCGCCCTCGTCACAACGCTGGCGGAGACTCTCATCCCAAGGACCAGACTGACCCTGTAATTGAGTTTGTGTTAGAGAAGGCAAGAATGAAAATGACCTGATGTCGTGAATCCTACCCAGTAAGCGTTGAACTTGGCAACATTGGTGCCAGCGGCCGCCGCCACGCCGGCTGCGGCGAGAGCAGTAAAGAGCTTGGATACCATCATGTGTAAAAGATTGTAATTTGGTCGAGACCTGTGAAACTATCAAAGAATGTGAAATGGTTGGTCAATTGGTTTGAAAGAAGGGACGTAGACAAAAACGTCTACAAGGAGGCCTAGTATCCGAGCCTGGTGAGTCTCTACGTTGAAAGAGAGAGTTGATGAAGAAGAGGAAAGGGACAGCATCAGGCTAGGAGGAGCGGAGCGGCTGCCCTTTTCACTGTGTGGCCGGTTCCATCACCCACGATCTCAGCATAGCCAGCAGCGCTGCATCATACCCAAGACGGACAAGACGTCAGCAGAAAGGTGGGTGAGGGCGACGGCGCGGCGTTAGTGGCGGTCCGCAGAAGCCTTCTCACGCTTCCACATCCACGCTCAACCCTGTCCATCTGCCTAGATGAAGCGGGTCGAGTGAGAGAATTTGCTCCGCCATGGGGGTGAATTACTTTGCCAGCCAGCCAGGCTGTGGTATTGGCGGTATTGGTGTGGCATAACGCGCGTGGAGGGATGGGCCAGATGGCAGACGGTGGACGGGTCTAGACAGAGGATGTGTGGGTAGCTCGAGGCTAGCTGGGACCAACGAAGGGCTGGCGGAGGAGCGGCTCGTTCAGGAACAGGAATAGCTTGGAGGCTCAAGTGCATGAGTAGCGTGGCTAGGTCATTATGTGCTTTCTCTTATTCGCATGGTGCTTGACTCCGGCCACGCGTGCTTCAGCAGACATGTCGAGGCTAAGCCTGGAGGAAGTCTTGTTGGACAGGTGCCAAGATTCAGACGAAATAGCAGCATCCCAAAGAGGCAATTGCCGTTTCTCCTGTCTCACTGAACGAACTGCCTAGAAAAGATGTCAGTTGTGCCGATCACAGTCAAGGGCCTCAGGTCCAAGCAACCTTGCATTGCAGGTTGAGCGTGTTCGTTGATTGGCCTTGGCAGGTTGCGCCCCTCTGCCAGGAACAGTCAGGAGCACAAATGATAGTTTTGGCTGTTGCGCCACGGCCCACGGCCCACGGGCTGGCCGAATGCAGCATAGCCCTATTATCCTGAGAATTCGTTAACCATATATCCCTCTGATTGACCCCTGGACTAGTAGTGGCAAGTGGTGGAGATGCAGAGGAGGAGACCGCTTCCCACGCTTCTGGTGTCGAAATTTGTCTCTTCACGCGCACATGGAGTCTGGGTTCGGATCGGGCAGAGGCGAGCGGCCGAGCAGGGCAAGATCAGCAGCGGATTGTTCGTCGGGCCGCCCACGTCCATTGTTCTGGACGGATCATGATGCCGAGTGACGGCGACGGATTCGGAAATTAAGCGAAAAGTTGGTGAATGCTGCTGACCCCTTTTAGGGAGGTATCTGGCAGCGCCATGCTGTGATGGATAATCGTGCTGGATGATAGCTAAAAATGGTGAGCTGGTTTTGCGTTTCCGTTTGCGAGCTTGATTGCCAGATAATAAACTGGCTTTGCTGGCCTTTGCTCAGCTGACTTTTCCTGATCAAGCGCCCTCCAATTTGTCAACAACAGCCCTGTAAGACGCAAGCACAGCCATTTCCAGCAGCCAAGACCCCTGTACTTATCTGAAGATAGGTACCTCCCTGTAATTGAAGTGTTGACGATAGGTCCGATTACAGAGCTCTGCCCACTAGAGAAACGCTTGATCCTATCTTTTACAGCGCTTGAGCCACCCTCATTCCACCCTTATTTAGGTAGGTATCCACTGGTGCCTGATCTCATCAACAACCAGCCAAACTCGAATATATGCCGGTATCCTCATCGCCAATTGCCTCAGCAAGGCACTTGGTCCGGGTGCGTCTTGAGTGGATGCTTTGCTCCATGATAATGTGGAAGCTGCTGAGAAGAAATTTCTAGCAGTTTGCTATAGCCTATACGGGTCTTGATAATGCCCCAACAATTATACAACTGGGATGATTTTTCTTTTCTCGTTTCTTTTCGGCTTTACCACATCCTTGAATAGTCGCAAGTTCTATTTATTCGATATTCGTAACTAACATTACTCCTCAATGCTCATCATGCTCATCTAGATGGACCAGGGCAGACGCCAAGAACCTCCGCCCCTGAGTCCTCGGACGCCTGGATTCCAGATGCAGTATCATGCAGCGCTCGTAAAGTGGTTCGCAATCTTTACAAGGCGAGTTTCCACAAAAGAAGATGGATATTGAATAACTGTGGCAATTGTGGGGGTTCTTTCTTTTTCCTCTGCCTTGTCTAGCTATGCAAGCATGCTAAGAAGGTCTAACTACTAGGTATATCACCTCCCTACTATCGTCGTGCGCGTCCCATCTTGCGTCAACATGGTTTCTATGTCTTATCAATCCGCCGGTCGAAATATTACACAAAGGGTGCTTGACGGTATCCCGCTCATTTCATCGTCCTCCACAACAGCCATGCCTCCTCACGCGTCCACCATTTCAAGAACCGCATCCAACGCGCCCCTACGTGCCGGCTGCTCGATCCGTTCCCGCGTCACCACCAAGGCCGCCGGCAGAAAATCATCCACGTACTGCCCCAGCACCATTCTGGCCACGGCCTCGCCGCACGCCCAGCACAGCGACATGCCGTAGCCGTTGAAGCCCGCCGCTATCCATTCCCCCCCGTACCGGTCGTCGTCGCCGCCGCCGCGCTGCGTCGCGCTCGCAGGCAGCCGCCCGACCAGCGGAAGACGGTCCCCCGTGAAGCCCATGATGCCCGTCCATGTAGCCCGGACCTCGGGGCCCGACTCTCTGTTGCTGTCATTGCTCCAACCCTTGACAAAGTAGCGCGGCAGAAGCGTGGTAAAGTTGTCCTGGCAATGCGCATTCACCGCCGTGTCGTCGGCGACAAAAAAGTCTCGCGCATTGGTCTTTTCCCCGCCAATAAAAACGTCCCCCGTGATAGGATTCTGCTGCGCATAGTATGTGCCTGCTTCGAGAACGTCTGTATCCGGCTCGTAGACTCGCTTGTTGACCATACTCCATGTCAATTCGTGGCCGTCATGGCCGAACTCTGGTGTTGCTTTCTGCACTGACATACTGC
The DNA here is from genome assembly GCA_030782485.1 of Beauveria brongniartii. Lineage (NCBI taxonomy): Eukaryota > Fungi > Ascomycota > Sordariomycetes > Hypocreales > Cordycipitaceae > Beauveria > Beauveria brongniartii. Next base: position 44,317 of record JARJPP010000506.1, read on the forward strand.
CGCGAAGCGGGTAGATGCAGCCACGGAGAGATGGTAGCAAGTGGCCAGCATGGCCATTTGTCGCATGAATCACATTGGCAGCCTTGACATGGCCTCTCGGCGTGTGCAAGATGTATGGATACGCTGCGTCGCTGCCATCATACGTAATGTTCTCTACTGGTGTTTTGGTTTCGATGGACAACCTAGACCGGTACTTTTCATACAGCTGCGACCATGTATCGGTTATCAGTCTATATGGCCAGCAAGCACCGTTTGGAAACGTCAACGCTCCTGCCGATGCGCGAACATTGTACGTCTGCCACCACGTTAGAAGTCGAGCGTCCCAATGAAGCGGACTCATCTCACCTCTGCTGCCTCCTCGGCAGTCAAGAATTCCGTTTTTCCCTTGTCCTCTGGCACATGCTCCTCATATAAACTCCAAGACTCTTTTGCAGCCGCAAAATCTTCAGCACTGCTAAAGCACACGACATCTCGCAATTGGCGCATCTGGCTCCATTCTCTGAGCTCCGGCGACGAGTTTGCCAGCTCGTGCACCCTTTCTAGGTTCCGCTTTGCGAAGCGGGCCATCATGACAGCCTGGTCTACGCCATAGTTCTCGATCAAATCACCAAACTCTTCCGGGACAAACGAGGTCAGGAGCCCTCCGTTGCGGCCCGTGGCGCCGCTCACCAGCGTGCGTGCCTCCAAGACCGTCACCGTCACGGCGCCGCCGGCTAATTGCGAAGAAATGTCCAGGATGTGCTTGGCTACGCTGCATCCTGTGATGCCGGATCCTATAACGGCGACATCGGTATTCACCGGCAGCTGAGGAGATTGCTTGTCCGCGAGGGTTGGGTGTGGTGGAACTTGCCAGAATGACGTCGTTGGCAGCGCCCGAGGCAGCCCGGGATCCTGGTTCGCCTGGTACAGCAGAAAATCTCTTGTTGATCTCGACATGTTCGTGGATGCAGTATTTTCACCCCTCAAAGTATGAGATGATGCGTGGCCATCTACAAATAATTACGAGAGGACTCTCACAGCGGGTATAAGTTCTACCGCGCCCAACCAAATAATGAAAGCACGAGGACTTGCTGGTCATAGATGGCTCTCAAGTTCTACCGATTTCTATTCTCCAACCTGTGGAATTATTGTTTTGCCGCTGGTTCACTTTTTGTAACACCTTGTAGTCTTCAGGGTCCTCGCCGAGCCAACAGCCTGACATCCTCTGCAGAAAGGTAACTTGTGCGACATCCGGGCTGAGTCTATATTTTCTTTTTCCCACGTATGTACTCTAAATATGTTCCGTCATTTTTTTTCGACTCTATTGAGCTTGTTTATCGTCCGATCTGAATCGGGCACGCGACCCTGTTTCAAAATGTGCGCGTGATGTTATGCTGCTCATAAAATTCCGCCGCCCACTTCTTCATGTTCGTCGCCACCCCGTCAAACATGGCGCGCGCATCCTCGTTGAAGTCGGCATTCTTCAACCAGTAGTCGTTGCAGTGCGCGGTACCGCGGAGCATGAACACGGGCGCGTTCTCTGTGCTCTGCAGCGGACCGCCTGGTCGGTCGGGCGACGAGACGGTCGCGTACAGCCACGGGTCGAACTCGGCGTTGACCCAGATTAGCCGCGTGGCGTTGTTGTTGTCCCAGCCGCCCGTCAGGCGGTTGACGGTGTCCTCGTCGCGGCCGAGCTTGATGCCCACCTTGTACCTGCCGACGTCGGGAAAGGTGTCAAGGCAGGTTTCTCGCCGCATGGATTCTTTCGTGTAATAGCCGGTCGTGACGTGGAGAGGCCTGCCGGGGCGCTCCGTCTGCCACCACTGGAACCTGCACAAGCTCATGTTAGCAGCGGCGCAAGTCCGCAGGTGTCTAGGTTGGGGTGTCTTACGGTTCGTTGCAGAGTTGCCAGTCCCAGGATGTCCAGTCGCCGCCCCATGGAGAAGTGTGGTTTACGGCCTGTAGGCCGCGGAAGAAGCCTTCGAGGGCTTTTTCCAGTCCAAGGCCCTCAGGGCCTGGAGCTGGCTCGAACCTTTCGGGTAATTGATTCTATTACAACAGGTAAGTACGATTTCGAGAGAATGCTGGTAAGAGGGAGAATGTGCAGATGCAACATACCTCGATGTAGTCGCACATCTTGTAGATTGAAGAATATCCCGAGTAATATTGCTGATTCTGCCAGTATTCCACCCACGTCACCGCAAACTCAGCAGCATCTTCGTCGGTGAGGTTTGCCGCTCCGAGGTTGCCCTTTAACTGCTTCTTGTTGCAGTCGGAGCCATGCATGAGAGTTTCGTCAATATGCGCCACGACACGTCGCCAGTCTGCAGAGCAGTTCTGTGGCAAGGCCTCTCCTATGACCTTGTAATACTGCCAGAGGTCATTCCGGGCTTGCACGACCGCGCTGCCGGCCTCGTACGCCCAAAATGTGCCCGGCGCCACCTTCTCAGTCCACGCCGACAGTGCGCCCGAGTACGAGCAGCCGCTCAGTGTCCACGGCGCGCTATCGGGATGCGATTTCCCTTGCGGATCAAAAGGGAACTTTACGTTTCTCGCAAAGTAGACGAGGTCGTAAATCGAGTTTTCCAGCGTCAGCGGCTGCATGTTCTCCGTGTTGGGGGCGCCCTGACGGGCCTGCTCTTGCCGTAGAAGCGGTGCTCGAGGGTGACGATCGCAGCGCCCAGGTTCTCCTCGATGAAGCCGGCCATGGACTTGTTAATTTTGAGTATGTAGACTTGATCGTGAAGATGGAATCAGATTAGATCTACAAATCAGTCTGGATAACTATAGCTACTACGCTGGAGAAAGCCCAACCTAGCTCTGGGCGGATCAATACCGCTGGTTTAACGGCCAACTTTGTTGGAGGCCAGCAAGTCCTTAAAGCCCTACCTGAAAAGTAAACGGCGACGCATTACGCCTAATTTCGATAATAAAAAGGTCACGCTCAAGCTGCTCTGTGGCATACGTTTGCTCTGTTGTTGAGTTGCAAGTTGAGAAACCGCATGTCCGCTAATGCAAAGACAGCAAGAAGGTTGTCACCAACACGCGCAGCCAAACAATGTGGCAGTACTCTACTTTGCCACGAAATTTGACTCTTTTCGCTCTTTCAACCTGAGCCTTGCTCCGTATATGCAAAAGCGCATAGACTTTTGAGACCATGGCCATTGTGGAAAGGAAGCCATTTTAGAGTACCTGGTGAACTGGTTCACAAAGCCACGTTTCTCACACACACATGTTTATTGTATTCAAGCGCAATTTCTAGTCTCATGACTTGCAGTCTTGGTTCTATTAATTACCAGCTACGAAAAGTTTCGGCCATGTCAGAGATCTGCTGATACAACTAGGGTAGGGCTGGCGGCTATCGTCCGCGAAATAACCAGTGCTAAAGTGTGAGGTGTGTGCAATGAGCAATACCAGTACCATAGGCCAGTTGACTTTGCGTGAGTGCATTACATTCGGCAAATGGTCCTTGGTAGTTTTCTGTTCCCCGTATTTGAATTGTCTGCCTGAAACCTGGCGAGGCGGTTACATGAACAGTTAGGCTGCAAGGGTATGCGGAAAGATTGGCGCATGGCGCATGATCAACCCGGCAGATCGATTGATAGTTTGGCAGGGCAGTAAATATGGCTTGGACTGTCTCTACAGATTACGGTGATGCGACATCTGTACAATGTCTCTAAGCCATGGGCTTGTGATATGTTGAAGGTAGCACAGCGACAGGTGGTTGGTGGGCAAGTGCAGGTGATGTGGTTTGCCTTGAATTTTAGGCAGAGATCTTTGCTTTTATGCACGGTGGCACAAGAATCGAGCCATCTTTCGTTCACGAGTATTTCATGACTACTTGCTAGTTTGGCACCTGTCAAAAGATGCTACAGAGTAGATTTATTAGGCAAGTTTTAGACAGGATGGAACCAGAGGATCTGCAGAATGAATGGAAAACCACAGTCGGGCCAAGTACTATTTATGCAGTCTGGTACCATGGTGGTCAATGCTGGTGCTCGTATGTCAAGTGCAGGGGACTATTCTCTCTGGCTATGAAATTTGCACAACGGTCCCGCTTTTTGCCCCGCCACCAGCCACGGCTGAGCCACTCACTGCCCCCCTTTCCCCCCCTCATGGTAAAAAAATCATTGAAAATACAAAGCCCAACACCAACCAAGTCCCGAGCCCACTGTAGCCCGCTGTAGCGTGTGGCTGGTGCTCGCAAAGTCTACTTCTCCCTCCTTCTGTTCCGATCGATGAAATAAATACGTCCCGCTGGGCGCACACACTAATTTGCCTCCTGCACTTCACCCAAACCACCAGCAAGCCAGCAAACAGAAAAGACTCGCAAGCTCTTTTCTCACTTTCGCAACCCAGCTCTCGCATCAACAGCAACCCCCCTTTCCCAGAATTATCCAGCTCTCCAGCGAGGCCGCTTTCGAAAGCCGTCGGTCGCTCATCCCCTCCCCCACCACAAAACCCATTTCCCAAGGTTACCCAGGCACCTCCGAGTTTATGTCCATCGAAAATCTCAAGACCTACGGTACGTTACGAGCGTCAGAACACTTGGAGGATTGATATCTCCCCCTCTCCTTCTACTTTCGCCTCGCGCATCGCTTATCAGTCGATGGCGCTGTGCGACGCTTCAAGGCCCAACCCCGCCTCCGGCCACCAACCCACCTCAGCCGCCTCAATACATGTGGCATTCGACTTTGGACACTTTCGCTAACCAACACATACTTGCAGACCCCTTCGCCGAAGCCGACGAGGACACCGGAGAAGTCAAACAGACTCAAAATTACATCCATATACGCATTCAGCGTACGTTTTTAATCCCGCTCGTCGCCTGGACCCGCGCAGCTGCGCCCGACCCACGGTCGCGTGTGCGCGGCTGGCCCAGCGACTCAGAGTTTAGCCACAATAATGACTTGCGCTAACACGATGACACAGAGCGTAATGGTCGCAAGACTTTGACCACGGTCCAAGGTCTTCCAAAGAAATTTGACCAGAAGAAAATCCTCAAGGTCATCAAGAAGAAGTTTGGTACGTCTCCTGCGTCTCACAAATTTCAAGCTGTACTATGCAGCTTGACGATAGTGTCAGCTGCTTTCGAGCGTCGCACAATCCGAAAACAATTTATAAAGACAGGCTCTAACATGGTGTCACAACAGCTTGCAATGGCACCATTGTCGCAGACTCCGAGATGGGAGAGGTGATCCAGCTCCAGGGCGATCAGCGCAAAGATGTTCAGGACTTTCTTGTCGACAAGAAGGAGGGCCTCGAGCTAGACCCCAAGACTATCAAAGTCCACGGTTTCTAAGCTGGCCTGCGGCGCCGTCGCTCTGCCGGCAACATGCAGCTGCGGACCATCAGTCTTTGCAGCTCATTGCATGCGGGCCGCACCAACAGGGCGTGTTACGGGAGAAGCCTTTCCCACCGGCTAGAAACCAAAGCCTCCCGGTCATGACAAGCACTGTACGCACTCTCTCGCTGCAGTCTGACCGGGGCTTGGGAACCAGATTTCCCACTAGCACCTCTAGGGACGACGGACCAAACCACCAGTGCGCGAGAAGTACGAGGAGATGCAGTCGTGATATTTTTCCAAGAAACTCGGGGGCTACCTCACATGGTATTGGCCTGCCTGCTTCGTCGCCGCGAGGCAAACACAGCGTCTCTGTTTCACTTTATTTCATCAACATGGTTAGAATTGGAAGAGAGGACAAAGCATGCTTTTGCTTGGCGTTACGACGCGACGACCCGATATGCTACGGGCCAAGATGTTCTTCTGGCTTGTCGGTCGCTTGTTAATTAGTAGTCAGGGCAAGCCCAGCCGTAGTCTAGGGCAATACGATATGATACCCCATGTGTGCAGATGTGTGTGGATTTGTGATGCAATGATGTGACCGATGGCCGTGACAGCAGCTGCGTCGAGCTGTGCTTGGGCGGAGAAATAAAACAAGTCGCAATATCGCAGTCGGTCCTGGCCGCAACCTTGCTGCTTAAAGAAGGTTGGGGGAGAGATTGGTTGTATTGAGCCACGTCACAGGCGTCATGCGGGACCGCCACGCAGTTCCATCGATGTTACAACGTCGCAGGATAGGCACAGAAACGCGCTGAAGTGTTCACTCACGGGGAACTGGACATCTGCATGCATGCCCACGTTACAAAACCGGGGGCGCAGCGTTGATCACGACCCGTATATTTGAAGTCGGTCCCAAGATAGAGTCAAATTCGAGCATCAGCATGTAGTTCACGACCTCTTGCACGAGTAGACAGATTACAAGTATATGCTTTGCGTCTTTACTTATATGAGATGGCCCGTCTCAATCTCGAGAAATTCAATTCGCCGCTTGCTAGTATATTTTGGTTACTTGTAGGCAATCGTACAGCAAGCCAGAGGGCGTTACGACTTGGGTGGTGTGAAGAATAACGACTTTCTACGGGGGAATAAGAAAACACAAAACAGCGCCAGACTGAAAAACCAATAAACAACTCGCTCTTTTTTTTTTTTCCTCCCCTTTACAGCTCGGCCCTCTCGCGCTCAATGGTGCCTTTGACTTGCGCGACGTAGTGCAGCGCGTCGTTCCAGAAACGCCTGGCGCGAACGACGACGGGCATGGCGGGGTAGTCGGGCTGAAAGGCTAGCAAGTGGGCGAGGAGGGCGACCATGCTAAGGTAGCTGGCGATGGAGAAGACATTGACCGAGGTGGACGTCTCCTTGCGGATGTTGATGCGTTGGTGACTGATGTGGTAGCACACTGTCAGTGTCTGATGGTTTGTTAGCGAGAAGCTTGATGTTGAGGTCGAAGGGGGGCTTGTACTGTTGCGATGCCGATCCAGCCGGGAAGCAGCAGACGCGGATCCTGGAACCCGCCGCAGAGGGAGAGGGTCGTGAGGGTAAGGTAAGCGTTTATCACGTCGATGGTGAGGAGGCGAACGATGGTGGCTTGCGGGGTATAATTGATGAGCCTGGGCAAACTCGGGTCAGCAAAAGTCTCATATGCCTTGAAATTATGTGGGAGATCATACCATCGAGACATTAAGCAATCGGTAAAGAAAAAAGACAGATAACCACATGCAAAAGACTGTTTCACACCATCTGTTAGCGAGTGTTTTGTTGCTGGCATGTGACGGCCAATATCCCTGGGGTAAAGAGAGAGAGGGGGGGGGGAGCACACGCACCCATATCGTCGCCAGGGCCGTCTCCGTCAAGGCGTACGGCTCCGACCAGCCGTCCCCGCGGTACAGCGAGGCAAAAGCGTCGTGCTCGGGCCGGGGGAGGAAGCGCAGCAAGAGATGCAGCGCCGAGGGCAGCCCCCACCAGGCGGCTGGCAGGCAGGACAGCAAACGCAAGGCGAAGAGCCAGGGGTGCCACATGGGCGGGACGTTGAGGACAACGGCGACGCGCGGCTGGAGCATCGAAGGGTGGACGGGCGGTCGTCTGTCGGCGGGAGTAGTGGCGGTAGTGGTGGCGTCGGCGGCGGCGTTGGCGGTGATATCATTGCGAAGGCTGCTGCCCTTGGGCGTTGCGGTCGTCGTCGTCGTGTACCTTGGAGGGCGAGATCGGGGGGGCGACGCGGGTCCGGCGCCAGCGCCGGCTGTCGCGGTCCGCGTCCTGCTGCGGGTCGTGATGGTGTGAGGGTTGTCATCGTCGTCGTCGTCGAGATCTGTGGTCGCGGCAATGGTCGAGGTGGTCGACGACGTGGGCGTAGATGGCGGCCGCGGCGACGACGGGCTGGGCAAGGCTCCGTGGAGCTGCCCGCCAACGACCATGGCGCTGCGGTCGGCGACAATGAGCCGCAAGTTGTTGCTTTCTTTTTTTCTTCTTTCCTCCGGCTAGCTATTGAACGCTTCGGACAGCTCTCGTGGTGGGGGGGTGCGCGAGGAAAAGAGGCAAGTTTTTTTTGTTTGGTGGCTGTTGTTTTTCTCGCTCTCGCTATCTCGGCAGCATTGAGGAAATTGGGCAAAAGGACCTTGGGGGAAAGTTGAGTAGTGGTGGTTGCGACCGGGGTTGGTGGTGGTGTGTGGTGCTGTGGTTCAGATGGCGTGAGTAAGGGAGGTGGGATTATCTACTGAGTAGATTGAGAATAAAATGGAACAGAAGTTGAAGCTTATTAGAGCTGCAGGCTATCGACTGGTGGCCCGCCGCTAGTTGGTTTGGGCAAGGCTGCACAAGAGATCTGGTGTACCAGTGAGGCTGGCTGATATTGAATAGTGCAGGGAGAGTTGGTATTGACTCTGAACGGTGCAGAGAAAAATTGGTTGGGCGATGGATGGAGTGTCAGATTCGAGGCGGTGTCACGGGTATGCAGGTGCCTGATGGATACAGGGCTTTTTATTTTCTTTTTCGAAACGAAACTTGATGCTTCTTAGTTATTCGATAGCCGTGCGCCATGCAGATGCAGTCGTGGTGGTGCGGGGGGAGTAACTTCCGCGAGGCGACAAGAGGACTCGGGGGTGCTGCCGATGTGTGGTTGGTGCGAGCGTCCAGAGCAATGGATGTAATATTGTTTTATTGTATTCTTGTTTACGAATATTGAGAGGTAGGCAGATTTTCTTTGTTGTTACTCTGCTTCAATAATCTGTGCAGCCAGCTTCTTGTGAGAGTAGCACGACTAAGCCATCAGCCGTATCTTTTGTGCTGATGCATCTCTGCATCGCAGTCTTTCACGAGATCTTTCATACTCCATAGCTGTACTACCTGTGCATCTTCAACACTGTGATAGTATTTGCTGCTTTTTGTTTTCGGTATTAATTACTCCCTGTACCATTCCCAACAGCGCCCGTTTGTTCCCTGTGTCCCGCCACTTTCAGCTCCCAGCCGTGGCTTTTCATATTCTTGGTTCCCGGTAATTTGCATATATCTTTCAAGATTAATACCTAATGATATTTATTTCATCTCTCTTGAATCTCGTCACTCATCGTACCCGTGCCCGGTTGTGCTGTTCCGGCCGTCCGTTTGCTTGCCTCGACCGACGGGCCGTTGCCAGCTGGCAGGGCTTGGCTGCGGATAATCATGGCCTGATTCCAAGACAGGTAGAATTTATTCATCCTTGAACAATTCCCAGATCTCTTTTTTTTTCCCTTGTTCCTTTCCAGACGAATTAATACCCTTTCCAGGGGTTGGCTGACAGGTCAACTAGCGCGCCCGCCAACACGTTACACAAAGGACGCACTGGCTCTCTCCGCCACATGTCTTGCCCGCGATAGAGTCAAATTGAGCGTTTCCGGGATCATCATTTCTGTCGGATGTACGGAGTAGCCGCCATTCTCATCACCGACCTCCTTCATCTGCTTCATCAGCCGTCTTGACCGATCGCAGAGCGCCTCGCCTCGCCTCGAGCACCACCACCAACAACTCAATCCACCCCCACGCGGCTCCTCTCCCAGCTCGCCAAACGCATGAAAACACGTTTTTCCCTGCGCTTTGTATGCACGTAAAATTAGAAAAAAAAAATACAACACGCTCTAGCCGCCAGCAATCCCCAGAATTTTGTGCCAAAAATATGCGCGTCACGTTATCAATTCCCCAAAGTGCAGTCGCCGGGTTCCTGGCCCGCGGCTCACCTTGGCTGCCACTCTCACGATGACTGCTAGACTCGTCGGCACCTTTTCTAGAAAAGGCCCGAATCATTTCTTCTCTATTTACCTGCTTATAGTCTCCAACGCTTTCTAGATGCGTTGGCTGACTGCAGCTGATTAACACGCTGCCTCTTACTGGTGCCTCATTCACTCTTCTTCCCACCTTCATCCTCCCATCAAACCGTCCCGTCCCAACTCGTGCATCTTCATTGCTCACCACAACAACTTGCAATTTAATCTGCTCTTGAGTCTATCTGCACTCGCAAGATAATTCATTTCTCTCTACTTCTTTGCCGGCCCCCCTTTTATCTCTTTGTCTTACCCTTCTGCACCCTTTCGCATCGTTTCCCGCCTGCAGCCTGAATCCTGCATCTTGCAAACAACGCAAACATTCTTTGATGATTCTCTGGCGATTGAATGACCGCATCGTCTGCTCTTACTTTCTAGTCTCATACCAACAACTTTCGAGGTTTGTGCTTCTTCCACTGCAGCATGCGGACGACCAATTTCGTACTCGCTATGCTGCATTCCCGCCGTTTGCTCCCCGCCCGCCTCGCCATATCTAACCAACCCGTCTTACATTCTTCCAAGCTCAACACTCGCTAACTCTATCGTTCCCGCAGAAGCTTATCATGAAGCCTATTTCTCGCTACAGAAAGCATCTCAGGCGCGATGGCGACCGGACCATTCGCAAGTCCGTCTCTTGCGAGCCCCTACTTGACATCTCTTCCTCGGACGAAGAGGACCGCACAGGAGGTAAGGACTCTTCGAATGGTGTGTATCAACAATCTTTTCTTCTTCTTTGCAACTGCCTTGTAATTTCCCTCCTCTTGCCAAAGTTTCTTTCATCTCCCTCCTCATTTTATCTCTGGGTGTTGCGGCTGAAACTTGCTGTTGAATCACAGCGCGCTGACACCCTTCTAGGCGCCCGTCTGACCTGCGGAAGTTTGACTCCATCTCCTGCCGGCAAGCGGTATGTATCACAAGACGCCCCCTTGACTCTCCATGCCGCTAACATCTCCTCAGACTGTTTGCAAAAAAGTCAGCATCCGAATCTGCAAGATCCCGTCCAGGCAGCGCCAACTCCTTCCAGGTTGGCGCAAACACCGACGACGACGTCTTTGCCGAAGACGATGAATCGACTGCATCCATTTCTAGTGGAAATGGTGCCACTGACCACCCTAGAGAGTTCTCAGAGGTTGGCATCCCGTCTGTTGACGCCCAGGGAATTTACCCCCCCACGGCCTGCATCTTTGCCGCCAAGTAAGTCCTCTGACCACCATGCACCAACCTTCGCTGACAAGGCAGCCTCGCGCAACTTTACGACGACAAGACTCTCGAGTATGAAGTCACACGCGCTTTCTCCAAGTATGGCCCCGTATTTGTCAAGATTCGCCGGGACCAACGCCAGATGCCTTTTGCATTCTGTCAATTCACTGTAAGTCCTCGACTGCATATTTACTTGGCCTGTTCTAATGGCTGCAGTGCGACGAGCATGCGAGGAAGGCCAAGGAATGCGGCAGAGACACTTTTATTCTCGGCCGACAATGCCGCACTGAAATGGCCAAGGCCCATAGTAAGACACTTGGTCAATGTTGGCTTTCATCGAGCATCGAGTACTGACAACGAATAGCCACTTTCATCGTGTACAAACACAATGGAGACTTCGTCACAAGCGACGAAGCTGCTGACCTGCTCAGTTCCCTGGGAGAGATTGCCGAGGCCGATGAACTCGATGCCGAGATGCAGCACTCCATGCGTCTCCCTCCTACCGTTGTCGTCAGATACAAAATGTACGACCCCAGACGCGACGTGCCTTTGGTAAGCAGTTTCTTCTATCAGCTGAATTACTTTTGCTAACCTACTGCAGGCCTTTCGTGGACATCGCAAGTACAAAGTGATTCCATATGATCCCAAACCATCCGCGAACCCGAGACCAGAAACTCAAGTCAGCCCAAACAAGGAGCAATTCCTGAACCAGTACGATCGCGACAGACGATCCATTTATATGGGCAATCTTCCCATGAACATGACCGAGGAGACTCTCACAAACCTTATCAGCGCTTGCGGCGAGGTCATCGCTGTCGTGCTTTTCAAAAAGCCCGTTCCAGGAAGTCCAAGTAGGCAGAGCTCAACCCAGTGACACTTCCAAGCTAACCAAGTAGGCAAAATGACTTGCTTTGCGTTTGTCGAGTTTTCTCGCCCCGACACTGCCGACGACGCCATCGAGGCGTTTGTAAGTGCACTCGCCCATATTCATCTGCTGCCGAAGAGGACTAACGTTTGCACAGAACAACACGGATATCAACGGCTTCCGCGTCCGGGTCGACAGGAAGCAGTCTCGTACGTTTGAGACGCCCCGACGCAGCCTTTCCCTACGCTCGGCCAACTACTCGCACGCGACCTTTCCCCGTCGTCGCCACGCGCCCGTCATGGAGCCCGTCTCGCCGCTGCACACCATGTTTGATCCGCCCGCCGGCCATGGCAAGCCCGTCGTGCACCACTCTGCCGCTACACCTGCGGATCCGGAGCAGACCCCCAGGACGGTCGAGGAGGCTGCCCAGACTTTCTCTAGTGAAGACAGCCTCTTTACGCCAACGCCCAAGAAGACAAACGGCAACGGCGGCAGTGGCAGTGGCAGCTTTGCCTACGGCAACATGGAGACACCCATGGCCATGCCGCACCAGCACGCTCACATCCCCATGGGCTGGATGCCACCGTTTCCGCCGTACCCATACGGTCCGCCCATGTCGCCCTACGGCCCTATGACGCCTCACGGCACGCCCGGTGTCATGTACCCGGGCTACAGCCCAGGTCCCTACTACCCAGGCATGTACGACATGTATCCCATGACGTCGCCTCCGCACATGATGCCACCGCCGCAGATGCCTGCGCCGCCCGTTGGAGCACCAGCACCTGTCCAGGCGGAAGCTCCCGCCGAAGCGCAGTTTGCTGCTGCCGGAGGCCAAACTCCCACTGAGCCGGCCACGGAAGAAAAGTGAAAGCAGATCCCGGGTGGTTTCAATTTTGCTTCGTTGGTTGGATTTGTCTTTTTTTTTTTTTTTTCTGATTTCATTCCTGTTTATTGTTGTTACGAAGAAAAGTTTCAAAGGACAAGTCACATATTGCGTCTAATTTTGTTCATCTTCGCAATGGGTCGGCCGAAAAGAAATCAGGACCGACGGCCAGATAAAGTGTTTCATCTGGGCCACGTTTTATTAATGAGAGAAAGAGAGCCGAGAAAGACCGGGTAAGCCCAACAAGGCGGCTATCTGACCAGCACACATGATTATGTTATTAGGGACAGGGACATTTGTTATCATTCTTCGTTTTAGTCTTAGCCAAACTTCGAATAAGATTATTTTTAGAGTTTTATGCAGAGTCTTTTGTCATTGTTCAAGGGTCCGCTTCAGCTGTTCGCCTCATTTTTGCGCAGTGGATTGCTGATAAGCCTTGCGGTACTGCAGCGGATCCCTTTTAGCGGCGCGTTGGGGTTCCTTAGCGAATGGTTCTACGGATTACTGAGTGGAAGATGTTCTAGATAAGCAATAGCTTACTCAGTAATCAGGCTACTTCAATAGTTAATGATCAAATAATTTTGTGCTGAAAAGGCGCTTTAAGAACCCACAGCACCAAAAAGCGGGGCTCACCGGCTGAAAACGCATCCCCATTGCAAATGCCAATGGTGACAAAAACTTCTCGCTCTGATTGCCAGCAAGCCCTTTTCTTCATCTTGTCATCGTACGCGGTTCTTGTAATAGCAGCAAAGGCTGCCTCTTTTTCTCCCTCGCGGCATTTACAGTTTTATCTCAGTCACCATGGGCACGCCCTCGTTTCAGGCGTCCAACGCAATCATCTACCTGACCTATGGCGTCTTTCTGTACGTCTTGGCACCCATCACTGGTTGCAGAGCCAGAGAGCTAATAATACACGCGAATACAGCGTCATGGGGACTGGTATTGCTTGGAAGCTGCGACACCAGGCCAAGACGGACTTTCTGTCCAGCAACGGCACTCAGACTGGTCAGAACTTGCCTCTGCGCTTGATGTCGATGAGACACGGCGGCCTTTAACAGCCAGCGTCATCCGTAAACCACATTCACTGACGCGCTCGCAGCCTTTCCTCTCGCTCTCAATTTCATCGCCTCTGGTGAGTAAGGCGCAAGCAGGCGCTCTTGCACAGTCAATCTCCTTGTTCGTTACGGAGCGGTAGCAGTGAAAAACTGCGGCCCGATTGCTTTTCTCTCGAGTCATGTGCTCAGACTTGGCACGCGACACCACGACTAGAACATGTACATGTTGTAGCGACTACTTGACGCAGCAGGTTCGTACCCTCATTGAATAATCTCCTTCATCTTCTCGTCTCGTTTGAGAACTGTTGTTGGTGGAGGGCCACGCGCCCTCTGTGACGATGCTAACCCAGAAGATGTCAAACATCCTCTCACTATTTCAGGGCTGTCCACAGCATCCCAACCACGCAACATTTCTCTGCGGGAAGAGAGGATGCGGCTCACTACGGGCGCCGAAGTGCCACGCCACGCGCGGGATCCAACCCATATCCTTTGACCGGATATGGGAGATGTCGCCGCGGCGAGGCAGCGAGGCTGAGATTACACCGTGATACTCGATCAAGTTAATGCTTGCGTGAGAAACGTGCTGCCGCTACCACCCTCTGCTCTCCTTATCCTCCCCTCCCTCACATTTGACACCGACTAATTCCCGCAGCTCTCGGATCCGGCATCCTGTTCTCCTACCCGGAGCTCGCCACCATTGCCGGCGTGCAGGGTGTCGTCGTGTACGCGCTCGCGTCTTCGCTGCCCATGCTCGTCTTTGGCTATCTCGGGCCCGTCATCCGCCGGCGCTGTCCCGAGGGCTTCGTCCTGACCGAGTGGACGCGCCAGCGCTACGGCATCCCCGGTATGCTCTTCCTCAGCGTCCTCACCCTCGTCACGCTCTTCCTCTACATGGTCGCCGAGCTGTCCGCCATCGGCCAGGTTGTCAGCACCCTGACCGGCCTCGACGGCCTGGCCGTCGTCATCGTGCAGTGCATCGTCACGACGATTTACACCTCTCTCGGCGGCTTTAAAATCTCCTTTCTCACCGACGTCATTCAGGGCGGCATGGTTGTCGGCCTCATCATCATCGCCACCATTACCATTGGCGTGAAAACCGAAATTCAGACGGAGCTCATTGACGCCTCGGGCTTGACAAAGCCCACCCTGCTCGGCTGGCAGCTGCTCTACATCCTGCCCGTCGCGGTCCTCACAAACGACTTTTTCCTGTCCAACTTTTGGCTTCGCACCTTTTCCTCCAAGACGGACAAGGACCTTCGCGTCGGTGTTACCATGGCCATGGTCGTCATCCTCTGCGTGCTGACCCTCGTCGGCTGCACCGGCCTCATCGCCGCCTGGTCCGGCGCCTGGCCTGGCGATCCCCCGCAGGCCGGCTCCCTCGCCTTCTTCGTGCTGCTCGAGCGGCTGCCCGGCTGGGTCGTCGGCATCGTGCTCGTCATGGTCGTCAGCCTCAGCACCGCCGCCTTTGACTCGCTACAGTCGGCCATGGTGTCGTCCGCCTCCAACGACCTCTTCCGCAACCGCCTCAACATTTGGTTCATCCGTGGCTTCGTCGTCCTCGTCATCATCCCCGTTGTCGTCCTCGCCCTGAAAGCGCCCTCCATTCTCCAAATCTTCCTCATCTCCGACCTCGTGTCCTCGGCCGCCATCCCCGTGCTCTGCATCGGCCTGCTTCCCCAGGCCTGGGTCTGGCGCGGCTTCGAGTTTGTCGTTGGCACCCTCGGCGGCATCCTCACGGTCTTCATCTTTGGCGCCTGCTACTACAAGGACGCGTACCGCGGCGCCCGCCTCATTCTGCTGGAAGAGGGCCTCTACGCGCAGGACTGGTCCGTCTTTGGCGCCTTTGTCGCTGCGCCGTTTGGCGGCCTGGTCTGGGGCTGCATCGCGCTGGCGTGCCGTCTCGCGTTCCAGTACGCCAAGGCCAAGATCACGGGCGGTGTCTTTGACGCGCTCGACAAGCCGCTGGATCCGATCCGACCTCGCAACCGCGAGGGCGAGCTTATCGAGGAGAGTGTCTCGACTGATGCTGGCAAGTTCTTCTAAGCGGCAAGTGTACAGCGGTGTGAAAGTCGTACACCCATCAGTTGAAAAAAACAAGACTGAAAACCTTTGGGTAGATGTACACATAGATGGTTGGAAGTAGCAGGGTTTCGGCCCGACGGGCTATTCTAATTTAATTGATTTGGAGAAGCATGGCTTGTGTGGCATAGCATCCAACACCGCCTGTTTTAGCTATAGTACAAAAGTAATCCATCGCTTTCTTTTCTCGGAATATACACGCGCAGTCCCCTTGTTATACATGATGCGAGATGTGTGTGTGCGTGTTGCTGCGCCCATACTACCAGACCCCCCTCATCGGCCCTGGCCGTCCGCCGCCTGCTGCACCTCCTTCTTGTCCTTCCAGCCGGCCCGATGTGCCGTCTCCTTTCGAATGACGGCCTGTTCCTGCCTGTACGCCTGGGCCGTGGTGCCGCCCGTGGTGCCCCATATGCGCCACTGCGCGCTCGGATAGTCCTTTGTGTCCGTCGACCGCGCCAGCACCACATACTCAATCTTGTCCTGGATACGCAGACTGCCCGGCACCACCGTCTCCCCTCCGCCGCCGTCATGCCGGTGCCGCGACAGCTGCTGCTGCGACGACAGCGCCACGACGGCCTGCTCCGTCAGCAGCGTCTTGTCGTGCGGGTTAATCGGATGAATCAGATGCGACACGAGCCGCGGATACACGAGCCGCCGGGTGTCGCGCACCCACTCGAACCGCACCGTCTCGCGCGGATCGCGCCGGTCCATGGCGGCGTGCAGCTGCGCGGCGAAGCGCGGCATGCACAGCCGCGCCACCGTCGCCTTGTCGCCCGCCGCAAAGGCCTCGAGCGCCTCGCGGTACAGTGCGCGCGCGGTCGGCGCGATGCGGCCCCGGTGCGCGCGCCACTTGGGCCGCGAGGTCCAGTTTGGCATCGACCGCAGCTTGATGCTCAGCACCGACAGCACGCACTGCGCGTAGCTCTTGAGCCGCCACCACTGGTACGCCACGAGTTCGAGGGGGTTCCTGGAGCGCTGCGAGAAGGGAATCGGGACAAAAGTGCCTGATGCGAGTCGTGAAGGTTAGTATTCATGCCTCGGCTTTTTAGGGCGGGGAGAAGGAGAAGAAGAAGTAGAAACAAGCATGATTCCAAGGACTTGTCGTTTTGACATACCAGGAAACAAGGGCCCGCCGCCGTCTTTAAACACATCCTTGGCTGCCGCCTGTTGCATCTGCGACATGGTCTGCTCCCTGGTCGCGTCGCGCTCCGCCAGCTTTTGCTGGTGGTTCATGGCCCGGTTGATCTTGTCCCGCGAGACGCGGGCGTAGCCGCGTCGAGTCCCGTCCCAGGGCATGCGGACGGCTATCGAGCTGCCCCGCGGCGTGGCGGCGACAGCAATCTGCGTCGCTGGCCGACGGAGCGATGCCATGGCCCTCGAAGCCATCCTCGTTGACGGCGTCACCTTTCGTAGTCGTTTCGTTCGTAAATTCAGCCACAACTCCAGCGACACTTGATGTGGTCTGGATCCGGTGCGAGGTAGGGACGCTGATGGATGAAGCACACACAAGGGGGATGGGAAGCAACGTCTAATTGGAGAGCTTGCTATTTCACCCGTCGTCGAGATGGAGTCCTCTTTTTTTTTTTCGCAGAGAGCAGACCGTTTAGGCTTAGCGCACTAGGCTGGCTTGCTCGGATAATGTTTAAGACGTGTTCTGGTAATACCCTATATAGTTTGCAACGTTCGCAATGAGCAACAGTGCTCGCGAGATTAGCTGTGTGAACGATTGATTTCAAAATATGCCATATTGTTTGCATATTTGAACTCGACTTGATGCGAGTTTTGGGTGTGGTGAATTGATCCGTACCTTGAGCATGCGAATCGCGCATGCACTCTAGTGGGGTGGAATCTTTAACTAGAAACAGCTGACCTGACAAATCGCGAGGTTCAAGCTTCAACTTAGTCGCATGCATTGCCATGTCCAAGCATTAGACATCCATCTGCCAGGATTAACAAGAAACTACATTCTTCCAACCACACAAGACCACACTCCGCAGCGACTCAATTGGCACCGACCGTACGCACTTCGCCCTCTCAGAAGAGAACGCGTAACTTCGACGCTACCTTCTCCCCTGCTCCATTTCACTGCATCACATCACATAGCTGCCACAATGCGGCCAACACAACAGCTTCTAGGAAAGAGCTTCTTGACACGCAGTCTCGATGAGCTGAAGCGCCGGTCTAGCATAGGTACGCCACCCTGCGCGTATAATTTGTCTGCAAATTTCACTGACTTGGCCACAGCATGGAATCTCGAAGCTGTCAAGGGTCCCAAGGGCCCGCGCCCTCTGTACGAATTTACCGATGAAGAATCTATACGCGACTGCATTCTGATGTCTGACGACCTCATCGGCGGCTCCTCTAAATCATACCTCGACCACGTTACCTCCTCTCAAACTACACCCTCCTCCTCCTCCTCCTCCCCCAACACTTTGTCGTCGCCATCATCATACGCGCGATTTCACGGCTCTATATCCACCGCCCTACCAAGCGACCGACTCAAAATCAAGCGTACTGGCTACGCGGCTTTTCGCACACCCAATCAGGCGCCGACCCTCTTCGGGAAATCCGTTTGGGACATTGACCCCTACATCTATCTCGCACTGCGCATCAAATCTGACGGCCGCTCGTACTTTATCAACGTGCAGACCGAGGGCGTCGAACCTACCGATCTACATCAACATCGCCTCTTCGCCAAGCGGCCGGGGCAATGGGAGACTGTTCTTGTCAAGTGGAACGATTTTGTGCGTACCAACTACGGCTTCGTGGTGGAACCACAGACGGAAATCTTGCGGCAGCGTGTGGCGACAGTTGGCGTGGGATTGACGGACCGCGTCGAGGGGCCATTCGAGCTTTGCATTGAACGAGTCTGGGCGACGAACCAGCCGCCCGAGGTGGATGGGCCCGAGAAAGAGCAAAACGGAGGGCTCAAGACGAAAACCGGCGAAAAAGTAAGGTGGTAGCAAACCAGCAGGAGAAGCATTCGAAATACGGCACGATTTAGCGCGACATTGTAGCCATTGATTTTCGGTACATTGCGCTCGAAGTTAACCCAGACCAAACACCTTGCGTCGCTCAATACCCCGACTTGTAGTATATAACAACAAAGTCCTTCCTTTGCATAAACATCATAAACGTGACATCCATTATCCCGAGCCTAGACTCAGCGCCTCTGCATGTTTGCGAAGCGCGACATATGCCGCCGCATAGTCGGCCGCCAACGTCATTTCTCCTGTTAGCTTCATGATCATTGCTCGCTTTGCCATCGTCTCGCATTGCTGATTAATGTCCTCGACGCTGGACCAGTGGTCAAACGAGCGTTGCACCGCTGCCAGCGCTCGCGTCATGTATTCGCCGCGCTTGCTTGACTTGGCCTCCATTCGCCCGGCCATGCCCATGTTGGCGTCGGCCAAATAAGAGTACAGCCGCGCTGTTAGCGCCGGTGTCTCGCACTCAAGAGACCGTGGGAGAGCTGCGTTGAGCATTTCGATTGCGGCCTCAAACTCCCCCAGCGAGACTAGAATGTTGGCGAGCGCACCTGTAGACTCCCACAGCTGCGGTACCAGGCGCGCCCGCCAGGCGAGATTGGCGGCACGCACTGCCGTCGAGAAACCGCGTTGTGTACGATCGCACTTGTCGAGCAGAGCAACCTTGAGCAGAAGCAATTTGACGAGAATGGCAATGTCTTTGCTTTCGTCTTTTATCACGGCAATCATTGCATTGACCTTCTCAAAAGCCGCTTGCAAATCCCCTTTTCTCGTCAGATAGTCAATGTGCAATGACTCGATCATGAAGGTCATGTCTGGTTCCAGGTCGTCGGCCTTCGACTGCAAGAGCTGATCAAGCAGCTCCTGAGCGCCAACCAAATTGTTGTGGTGCAAGTCTTTGACGAGTTTGATTATACCTCTATATTTGTGCCAGTACTGGCTTGGTTTCCACGAGCGCAGAGAGTTGCTGTCCAGGCCTTCCAGTTGTTTGAGACCATCGTCATATTTGCCACGCTCGGCTTGAATCAAACCGAGGCGACATATCATCTTGAGTTCGTCATCGAATACGGAGTGTTGACTGTGACAGCGGAGGAATATTTCGCAGGTTGCTGTCGAGAGATACGTGAGTCCCAAGCGACTCCAAAGAGCTGCGTATAGCGACAGCTGAGCACCAAACATGTTCTTCATATTTCGCGTGACAATGAGGTGCGAGCTGCGTACAACATACTCGACAGATGTCGCAACGCTCTCGCCATTTATCAAGCCTAACTTTGCCTCACTTAGCAAGACTGAGCTCCACAACGCACCCATGCCCGATTCCTTGGCCTTGACGCGAAGATACGCCAAGCTTTCTTTGCCTGTCCCGAGAAGACTATTAGACTCAAGCTCACGGACTAGCTTGGGATGCGCTCGACCAAAGTGAAATAGCCAGTTCAATGCAAAGTTGAGACATGTCATGTCCCTATTCTCCCGTGCCGTTGTGACCGTTTCTAGCATGGTGGTAACAGCATCGCGGTGGCAGCCAAAGTCTGCCTGTAAAACCGCCAGGTTCATGAGAGCATATTGATAAAATAGACGGTCGCGATACTGCATGGTGTAATCGAAATAGCGGTGTAATAGGTCGAATGCCGAAGGATAATCCCCTGCTCTCCATGCATTCAAGAAACTGCCGAGATTAGCGAGGCCTTCGCTCACGGGATAAGAACTCACCTTAGATAATGTGTCAGACTCGGAACCAGGAAGCTGGCATGAAGCAGGTCCTGGAACTGATTGATCGTCTCCAACGGTACTCTGTTGCCAAACTCTGCATCACGTTAGCACTGCAACCTCTGCATGACACGCCCAACTTACTCTGCATTTGCTCAATTTGAAAGTCCAGAAGCAGCTCGATATCGTCAGTGCTAACTGCAACTTTACCAAGACGATCGCTGGTGAGCATATCGTCATAAGTCACGGATGTAAGTGCGGAAACACTCTCTGGGCTCCAACCCTCCTCAGCTGCACCGGTCAACAAGACATTATCGAAGCTGAGCTTTCCGAAGTTTGGATTTTTTCGTCTCTGATAATACACTGTGGGCTGCCGGTACCGCACGAAATCTTTCCACAGCTCTACACAGTCTTGAAAGCGCAGCCGCTGGTACTCAACCATGGCGCGGCGGATGAAGGCACCAAACGGCGAGTTGCGAGCGATTTGGATGCCCTCTTCCATGTCGGGAACTCCCGCCTCACTGAGCCTACGTAGCTCCTCTTTCGTTTTTGCCAACAACAGCTCGAGGTTCTCGAAAAAGTCGTAGAGTGCATCGAGTGAATTGATGTCCCACAGCCGTGAGAGGAATTGATCCCACAGCTTCCGGCCCGGCATACCCATGACGAAGGGGAAGCTTCCCAAGAGCTTCTCGAAATCTTTGATGCCTATCACGAGGCTGACGGTGCGTTCGGCCTTGGCCCATCGGCCTGTCTGTGTGGTGGGCGGGTTGCCGGCTTCATGGCCCATTGTGTGCGAGGTGATGAAGGACAAGACTGGAACGATGGCGTCGCTGGGGATGGCCTCTTCGATGTAGAGCTGGATCAGAGCGAGAAGGCCAATCTTGGCCGGATTGAGGTACCGAGCCATGATAAATGTGAATTTTGGATACCAAGTGTTTCAAAAGCCTTCGTTACTGTGCTCGGTGTAATGTCAAGAACGTGCTCCGAAGGAGGTGCATATTAGGTACGGTGCCGTTTTCATACGGCTGCCATTATCGAGGACTCCCCACGTTAAAAGATTGATATTCCCTGCTCCGTCAGAAATCCGCAATACTTTTTTTTTTGATGCAGGTGCCGTGAAGCCGTGATATTGAGAGGTGGAAGACACGTCGTGGGGCAGGTGGACGCGTTTGGTGCAACTGCCCGGGCATTCCTCGGGTGCAGTCAATCAAGCAAGCGACGACACCACATCGCTAATCACTCTACGAGGCTTGCCAGACCTCAATCACCTCAGTTCAAGGCGATAATTATAGTTTGATCGAGCAGGCAAATTACAAGCGACCCTGCCGTGCTGCTAGCTAGCCAAGTCAGCATGATGAAGGAGCATCTGGTTGGGAACAAATGGGCTGAATTTAGTTCGGATCAGCTCTCACTGGCATATGCTATTGTCACATGCATACGAAGCGTTCCTGGCGCTACAAAGGGAATAGGTCTAGTTCTCCTCTAGGGAATAAGTACAATTTGAGTCCCGGCGGGATTCTGTATCAGTTCACCATCATGCTGCGCTACAACTGCTATGTGACGCTTACGCGACCTTGTCCTTGTTGTGATAGTTGACTTTGTCGTTCCAGCTGTTGCCTTGTTAGCCTCTTCATTCAGTGCAATCGTTCAACAGTTTCGTCGAGAGAAGATCGTAGCTGGTGTTGCGGCGCTGCAGACTAATCTCGAAGGATCTAACTTACAAAAGAGTCTATGGCATGTTAGCTTGGCGTCAATTTATTTGCCGAAGAATTGCAGCTCACCTTGTCACCATTACCCCATTGGAAGTTCTTGGTTCGAATGTTCTGGTAGGCGTACTCAGTGCGATCCTCAAGCGCGGGCATGTGGCTCCAGTGCTCCCAGTGCTCGTTCCACAGGTAGTAGGCATTGGCGCCGGCGGCGATGAGGCAGGGGGCAACACCGCTGTGAATATGTCAGCTGTGCTGGATCTGCCAACGTCGGTTGTGTAGCTTGGCATTTGTAGCCATCGTCGCATGGCGCAATTGAGGCTTATTGTCGCTCGGCAGTTCTCGGGTCGGCTTAGAGGTAACTTACTAGATGGAAATCTTCCTCCAGAGCTCTGGATGTACGTTAGAAACACACATAAACAACAATTGGCACACTGTCCAAGATATCCGGGAGTCAATGGGGCTTACCGGTGGTACCCTTGGCGTGGTCCTTGATGTGCTGGCGTTCCTTGATGAATTCGTTCTCGGTCGCGGAGCTGGCAAAGCGGCGCTGAGCCCCGGCGCGGACCTGGGCGGCGAAGCGGGGGGCGTTGCGAATTGCCTGTCGGGAAGCAAACATGGTGGCGGTGATTGTTGATGACGGCGGGTGCAAGAGGGCAGGTTTAGCAGGTCAGACCATTTTCGATGAAGCTCGGCTCCAACGCTGGTGGGTGCCTGGAGATTGAGGCGCCGATTTCGATTAGTGCACGTGACTCCGCGAGTGTTCCGCGCTACTGGGCAATCTTTCGTCATCAATAAACGGCGCGATCGTAGGGCGACGGGGAAGCACCGACATACCCGATTTTATCCTGCAAATCATGGAAAACAGATCCATGGCACAATTCTCATCTCTTTAGATGACGAATTAGGGCTAAAATTATACGACGGGTGATTTATCACAGGTTGCTCATCGATACCCATCTTGCGCCTAGCTATGGTGTATATGAAGCGGACAGGAGGCGGTTCTCCAGTGAAAGACGATCATAATTAGGAGATTCTATACACTGTACGAAGATGGTATTCAGAATTACCACATGGAATGGTAGGCACTCGAGGTAGTAATGGCTGGCGCCGAAACTAACACGTTACAGTAAATGGCATTCGGTTCGTCTGGCTCTTTATTGACTCGCGGGCGCTGAACTAACATCCCAGGAATCCATTCGGATATCAGCCATGGAGAGAAAAGCGCACATTTCAGGTTTGTGCTTCCCTCAGAGAGTAAGAGTCTAGCGCTGACATTCCAGGCCATGTTTGACATTCTCGAGGCCGACATTGTGATAATGCAAGAGACCAAAATTCAGCGCAAGGACTTGCAAGATGACATGGTTCTTGTTCCCGGATGGGATGTTTATTTCAGCCTGCCTCAGCACAAAAAGGGTAAGCAAGCTGAGCCGACCGAGTAGGGCTGTTGCTGACACAGCCAGGCTACTCTGGAGTCGCCATCTACACTAGGAATGCGACCTGCGCCCCGATTCGGGCAGAGGAGGGGATTTTTGGAGTACTCTGCCCGCCAAAGAGCAACACGCCATATCGGGATCTGCCCGTGGATAAACAGATTGGTGGATACCCAACGCTGAGCCAGTTGAGAGGAAACGTGGATGAAGCATTGCTTGATTCAGAAGGGCGTTGCGTTGTTCTAGAGTTTCCATCATTCGTACTGTTTGGAGTCTACAGCCCTGCTAACCGTGATGAGACTCGAATCGAATTCAGGCAAAGCTTTGTGGAGGCTCTAGATGTGCGGATACGAAACCTCATAGCTGCAGGCAAACAGGTGATTCTTGCCGGGGATCTCAACATCATACGCAGCGAAATGGACAGCTCCAATATTACCGAAAGCCTTCGAAAAGAAGGAATCTTGATGGACGAGTGGCAGTCAATGCCAACGCGGCGGATCCTGAACCAGCTTCTGTTTGAAGGGTCTGTAATCGGCGACCGGGACGATGACCGTGAACGTGCGGTATTATGGGACATCTGCCGCTGCTTTCACCCTACACGACTTGGAATGCACACATGCTGGGACACGAAGAGAAATACGCGGCCGGCTAATGTGGGCAGCCGAATCGATTACATCTTGTGCAGCGACGGGCTGAAGAGCTGGTTCGTGGACTCTAATATCCAAGAAGGACTGATGGGATCGGATCATTGCCCTGTATATGCCACGATGAGCGACAAGGTGACGAAAGACGGCAGGAAGATTGATCTAGCAGAAGTTATGAACCCTGCCAACATGTTTCAAGACGGACGGCGGGTCCGGAGTTGGGAACAGCGGGATGCTCTTGCTCTTTCAGCTAAGCTTATCCCGGAGTTTGATCGTCGTCGAAATATCAAAGACATGTTTTCACGCACGGCGTCGCAGACTGGCTCGCAAGCGGAGAAGATTGGTGGCGATGTGCTGCAAATAGAAAATAGGGGCACGACTTCTGATACAGCTGCAAGCTTGAGCAGGAAAATGAGCGGTGCGGGCGGCACGGCTTGCGCAAACAATGTTGGTGCAGCAGTAGCACTGGCACCGCCAAGGGGCAACACGGGCCTAGAGCGGGGAAGGCAGACCAAGAGAGATGGTGAACAGCCAACAGAATTGGGAGGTCCAGCAAACAAGAAAAGCAAAAGCTCCAGCGATGCCAAGGTCAAAGCTAGCAACGGGCAAAGAACACTACAAGGATTCTTCAAACCCAAGGTCGTCGCCTCAGATACTGCAACATCGGCAGGCGGGTTGGCTCCCGCAGACCGCAAGCAAGTGCCTGTCCGGGAGCGAACACCGCCTCAGGCGAATGGAGGGTCCTCGCAAGCACCAATACCATCACCAAAGACACCGACAGAGCCAATTGTCGCTGCAACGAAGCTGTTTTCCCCGGTCAAGGTGTTTGACCCTATTGAAGCCAAAGAGTCGTGGTCGAAACTGCTGGGCAAGCGAGTAGTTCCGAGATGCGAGCACGACGAATCGTGCATCAGCTTGGTGACAAAAAAACCCGGCGTCAATTGTGGTACGTTGCGCTCTGCTTTCCCGTTTCTTTTCTTTTTCTGCGTTTGATGTTCTCCTTTTCTTTTGCCATCGATGTTTCAAGGGGGGCTGTCTACCACGTGGGGGCAAGGCTGACGATTACATGATTGGCAATCCGACAGGACGTTCGTTTTACATTTGTCCTCGCCCGTTGGGGCCATCGGGTGAAAAGGAGCGAGACACTGAGTGGCGTTGTGGCACGTTCATCTGGAGCAGTGACTGGAGCAGTGGAGGTTCGTCCAACGACTCGTGAGACACCAATAGCTGCGGGACTCGTTCGTTTACGATTACGAACAGTTAGATGCTGTCGACAAAATGGAGATACCCGCCCACTATCCTACGTTTGATAACTCTCGGCGCCGTGTAGACTCGATTTGCACCGTGACAGTGCTGGAGCCGAGGGCTCGACTGTGAGAAGCTCTTGGTTGTGCAGGTGCGTGCTCCATGTGCACAATGAGACCACAGTGGACGGTTACGGAAGGGGCCTTTTCAGGCCACGAAGGCGGACCGACAAAATTGTATGTATACCTTTGGTCGAATTTCATCGCTTCGCCGGGGCCAGTCGGCTAAAAATATATTTCATTGCCGATGCCAACCATGTCTGGCTGCCTTTACCGTTTCGACGTGGGATGAAGGCCAAAAGACTGTGCATATCATTGCGGTTCCTGTTTCTCTGCATGGCCACTCGGCAGCGCTCGGTAATCCGGATTGGGAGGGAACCAGCTATTCGGATAAAATTAGACGTAAACGAAGAGTGGCAGAGCATTTCCATGCCGTGCAACCCCAGAGGAGGCTGGCTTGGCTGGTTCGGATGGTGGGGAACTAGGTTGGTTGCCAATGTCAAGGTGAATTGAGATTATTTACCATGGTTGCCTGGCCGAGAAGAGGGGTCGCATCGGCCGCGCATTGGGCCTTTTTGGCTGCAGTCTTTTTTGTGCGAGGGTGAGGTTAAAGTGAGATTTGCTTCCCCCCCCCTGGTCTGGCCCCAGGCGCGCGCTGCAGGGCAAACTCGTCGCCAGCGCCACTTTGGCACGAACGCAACATATCGTTTTTGCGCACAAGACGAAGAAGAAAAACCGGCCTACTTCCGAGATCTAAACAGTTTGTACCTGATGCCAAGTGAAACCTGTGGAGGGGAAATGACCACGAGGAGCACGAGAGGCTGTACTCTGTAGGGTGTAGAGAGAACTCTTGAGGGTATGAGGTAGAAGATAGAGAGAGGCTGGTCAAGGGCACAGTAAGGTGATTGTTGTTGTGGAGTCGTGAATCTAGATGTTCTCTGCACGCATTCGTCCGTTGGCGATGCGAGAGGCGAATTAAAAAAGATGGCTGGTCACTGAGTATTCGGATCGCAAGAAGTGAAAAAAGTTGTGTAAAATAGAATTCCGCGTTTCTTATTGCAAAATTTTGAAAAAAAAAAAAAAAAAAAAAAAAAAAAAAAAAACAAAAAAAAAAAATATAAAAAAAATAAAAAATAATAAAAAAAAATAACATTTTTTTTTTTTAAAATTTTTTAAAAAAAAAAAAAAAAAAAAAAAAAAAAAAAGCATACACAAAGAGCCTCCCCCTGGTTGGATGCGCCTGGAATATTGTCTATTCCCCCGCCCCCTCCCTTAAAAAAGGTATCAAAGCGAAATCAAAGTGCCGTCCGTTTCCTGTGTGCGCTGAAACTGTTGTTCTTCCTATGTTAAAGACAAGGAAGCCACTATATATAGTAGAACAAAGAAAATAATATGAAAAACATCGGACTCCAATTATGTCGTGCCTGTGCGATGTGGGGAGCTGTGAAGCAACGAGTGGTCCTTTGCTGTCGCGCGGTCTGGCTCTAGTAGTGAAGTGTCAGTATCTGAGGGAGGTGGAGCGGTGTTCGATAGTTGAGACGTCAGTTGAGAATGATGTTCTGGCTGTGCTGCCGCATCTAGTTATGGCTCTTGCGAAACTCCTTTGCTATTGTTCTTGTCATCTAACATCAATTCATTGCGTGTATATGCTCATTACACCCAAATTTCTTTGCTTCTTCCGAGCTACTCTGGTGAAGCTTTCATGATCACCTTTCAGTGTTCGTTAAATCGGTGAACATGGACAGCATCTTCAACTTCAGCCCGTTTTGGATGCAAGAAGAATGCATTGAAGACTCAAAATCGGCCATCGATTCAATACGATGTAATACTTTGCGACTTTTGTTGGAGAAGAATAGGCTCAGGGAAGATAAGGCACCCTGTTTCGATGGTGTGCTGCCTCTGCGCGCATTGGCTCCATGTCGCTGACTCTGTGTGCGCAGATGTATTGCATGACGTCGTCCACGCCATCGAAAGCCTATTTCGAAACCCTCAACACGACAATAATATCATTGATAGAATAGTCGCTTTTGGCTTGGAAGAGAAGACTGATCCCGTTCTGATGGTCAAAGAAGCGATCGCACTCTGGTACATTAGCGCAGTGCCAATTTCGACACGAGATCCTCACCAGGGTTTAGCGCCTGATGCAGAGATTGAAATAGAGGAAAGAGCGACAATATTGAGATGGAATCGACAATACGCAGCGACGAAGCACGAAATCGCAAATCTTGGCCTCATAGCGATCCTGTTAACATCCGAGACATGGTTGCGTCCAAAAAACCCAAGCCTCCAATTTGGTACTTTAGTGGCGAACGCTGTAACCACAATTTTATTTGGAGCTTTCATGATCTTACCGAAAATTAATGTCCGCGAGCCCTCAAGTTTGTTGATATCAGCGCTTAAAGATAACGAGGCGATGCGATTATATTTGAGAACCACCTGGCAACTGGTCCGGGAAGGCGCATCGAAATACACCAGCTCTCCGTCTGCCGAGTTCGGAACGACCATATCTGAGGTTAAGATTGATCATACTGGAAGGCGACTTCTAAGCAGAATTGGACAGGAGAATTGGTCCGTTGCGTCTCCGTGGCATCCCAGTCGAAAGACGCCTGGCTCTCCTTGGAATAAGTTTATGAAGAATACGCAGCAGCCGTATTTCTCCCGCAAAAGAATCAGGACTACCCTTCAATATAAAATTCCAAGCTCTTGCCTCTCATTAGCTGAGCCCTGGGAAATATACTATTCCGAACTTCGTTCTAAATTTGATCAGGTAAGATACCCAACACCCCTGTGTGCGTCCAACTAACACCCAAGAGGCACACCGACCGAGAGTCGCCCTTTCCGAGAGTGAGCGGATAGTGCAATTCTCCAAACTGGCAGCTGAAACTTACTTGCCATATCCAATGAAAGAACATACAGAGAACGTATGTAGAATTGTTCGATTGCAGAAGCTCTATCTGATGAAACAGTCCGCAGAATATATTGAAGATATGGAGCAGGAATATTTGTACAATGTTCCAATGGTGAGTGGCTAATATCAACTCCAACCAGTGGCCTACAACTGACTAAAGAAGGTAAAAAAAAACATCAATGATCTACGAGGAAACTTGTCGCTCCCATTTATTACGAGTACAGCACGGGCACTCCGGTTTGAAAGCGAACCAGAGGAAGTGGAAGCGGACCTGTTTCTCATGGCATTCAGCGAGAGGCTACAACGCTAGTATGCCAGAACTAAATTGATCATTCTCAATCTAGTATGCTAGTGATTCTTTTGGTGTGCCCCTAAAATTCAGTAGCGTCTTCGTGGCTGATGCTGCTACTTCTCTGTCCAGCGGACGGCTGAGCTCTACAATCGAGAGTTCGGCCGCCAGGCCACTTCGTAGCGGAGCTTGGTGGCACTAAAAAGATTCACCCCCCCCCCCCCCCCCTCAACAGGCTTTGCAGGGGTAGTGCTTGGGTACACACCCTCCCAGTTCACCTGCCCTCCAGCAACATCTCACTTCCAATTAAGCACAACCTTCCTCCACTGCCCGGCTCTAAAGAATATTTCGATGACCACTCCCACATAAAGTCCTAGATGCATCCTACATCACCATTTCACATCAATTGCAATAAAAACCGCCAAAATGGAAAACAGACCGAACGACTTCGACAAGCAAGAGCTACTAAGGCATCTCTCGACCGTCCCTGCACAAACAATTCTCCGTCATCTGCAAGAAGATACAATCCTGGAGATCGCCACCAAGTGTTTTGAAGACAACATGGAAGAGAGCAATATGAGACAATACCCAGAGCTTCAATCGGCGCTTCATTACATAGAGCTGCAAAGAGCCTTGCCACAGAAGAAGAGCAACAGCAAACAGGTTGGAGACCGCGCAAAACGGCCTTTAAATGCTTTCATTGCATTTAGAAGTGAGCAACTACAATTTAATTTTCCACGCACGCAAACCTGACACTTGTGATCGACAGGTTATTACGTGAAACTATTCCCAGAGTCGCAGCAAAAGGCCGCGTCGGGCTTTCTCACTACGCTCTGGGGCAAAGACCCGTTCAGAAACCGCTGGGCAATGATCGCGAAGGTCTATTCTTTCGTTCGTGACGAGATGGGCAAAGCAAAGGCTCCTCTATCATCATTCTTGATGGCCGCTTGTCCGGCCATGGACGTTTTGCCTCCCGATGAGTATCTCCGGGTCCTCGGCTGGGCTGTCGAAGATTCCGAGAATGGAACCAAGAAGCTTGTTCAAAGGGAAGAGCTGCGAGTGCCCAAGCAAACCACAAAGCCATGCCCGGATTCGGAGTTGGAACTCTTCCAAGGAATGATTGAGCTGGGATACATGCCGGATGAGAATATCCTCCTATTGGAGGC
Source organism: Beauveria brongniartii (assembly GCA_030782485.1). Lineage (NCBI taxonomy): Eukaryota > Fungi > Ascomycota > Sordariomycetes > Hypocreales > Cordycipitaceae > Beauveria > Beauveria brongniartii. The sequence goes on from JARJPP010000506.1 coordinate 74,155, forward strand.
CCTACTGGCTCAGAATAACCGTTCACATCTTACTTCAACAATCTCCATCGCCTCGCGCGCCTCCCTCGAAACGAACCAAGACCGACTTTCGCAGAACATCGCTGAAAGCGCCTTGACATCAGAGCAAAAGGTTTTTGCAACCCAGGCAGAAGTTCCTATCTACACACCAAGCTTGGAGGCCTCAACACCTTGCTGCGAGACGCCGCGCTTTTCAGAAGAGACAGCAACACCGTCCACCTGCGCCTCCATACCCACCCCTCCAGCCCAGCCCGCGGCTCTCTTGCCGTCAATCTCGACACCGTCGCATTCGTCGGGCATGCTGTCTGCTGTGCCCGTTTCTGCTGCCGAACCCACGTCAGGGCCCGTCGCTGAATCTTACTTCCGGCCCTACTATTACAATCTCGTTACTGACGACTCTCTTGCTTGTTCCCCTGCACCGTCACTGACTGGAAATGATGGCTTTATCACCTACCCTACCTCGCATCCTGGCTATACCGGAACATCCTTGCTACCTGCTGTCCTGAGCTTGGAAGGCGTGGCAGACCATCAGGCTTTTGATATTGACTGTCCGTGGGATATTGACGCTGTACTGAGCCAATGTACGCACCAGCCAAGCACGGATCGACGTGAGTATTGGCCGATTGCCTACGTTCTTTGTCTGACATGCTAACGTTATCTGCCTCAAGTCTTTGTTCATTCCAGCGGTCCAAAGTATGACCCACACGAGGATTTTCACTATACCTTTTGATCTCTGCGATTGATCGATTCTTTCCTTTCTATTTCCTTTTTTTATCTTTCTTCGCGGTCTATCCAGTTTCACTCAGAGTGCAGTGGCAAGTTCTTGTCCAGTGACCTACTGGAATGGGCTGAAGAAGAAAACGAAAGATTGGCTGAGCAATGAGGGTTGGAGAAATGGCGTTTTACGGATCTCGTGTGTTTTACCAAAGGAGGCAATACCCCCTCGAGCATGCAGCTCGAGGATTTGGATTTAAGTCTATTTAGTTTTTTTGCTTCTGAGTTGAATCGTTCGGCAATTTGAATATTTGTTTCTCGTGTCTTTTACAGCATTGTGGCATGGCGAACGCGCGATACCATGTTGGGGGGGAGCCGACAAAGCGCGCAGGTGGCGCAGCACAAGGGACCGGTTGCTGGCGGTCTTCAAGGCTCGGGGCCAGCACGCACTAGGTAGACGAGCCGACAAATGAAAAGAGGGCGGAAAAGCATTATTCCTACTGACTAGCTTGGTTCTCTCTCTGTCTCTCTTTTTGCTCGTGTCTTGCCAAATTGCATGCCTTGTCCTAGACCAAACCTGGCCACCGATGCCAGCATCCGACGCCAAGTTGCAACCCACATGCCGTACAACTTACACGCCAGCCCTAGCTGATGATGGTGGCTAGTCGGCATGCGGCCAAACCCAACAACTGTCACACGGACATGCATCAAGTGAAACAAAAGCAAGACGGCAATCAGTAATAAAATATGACAAGATTGGCCAAGAAAACAATGCCTGACCAATGACTTTTGACAGAACACAAGAGAGTCTCGTCAAAGCAGCCCTCAACATGAAAAAACTCTTGACATTAAAAGCAGCGTCTCTTCATCATGCAGTTGGCCTTTTGACATGTTTGAAGTTGGCCCAACTGTCTTGCGCACACCCCCTTCACGACGAGATTACACACAAAGACCCCGGTCCTCGATGTCATCATAGCTGGACCTGCGCCGCCAACGATAGACGCTGCTGGTCTGCTACCCACTATCGTGCTTCATCCCCATGCTGACCCCGGCCACTTGATCTGAGGCGACATAGCGGCAAACAAGCACCTCAGTGTTCCATAATCTGTACTCTCGCTCACCTGAACGAGCTTGCTCAATCATCGCTTACAGTGACACTTGACAGTCAACGACCCACACGTTTGGCGGACTCCAGCACGAGCGACCCCGCCCGGCTATCCCTGCCGCTATTCCGTCTGTATTGTGGACAGAGCCCACAAACCAAAAGTATTTACCATGTCCGTACTGGTAATAGAAGGTTCGAAAGCCTGTACGAACTAATTATGTTCTGCAATCGACAAGCTTTCTGTGCAACCAAGAGGCTTCACGAGCTTCAGCCTCATGACCTAGAACACACACCGCAGGGCGCCCTCTCTCTGATGGCGAAGATTCTGGGGCGATAAAGGCGACCCAGTGGTGGAGCGAGCCAGTAATTTGGCAAGGTGCAACAATTGGTCCCTTGATCTGCCTCGCACTCCACCAGCCTCAAATGAGATGCGATGCCATGTCTCACCCGACGTTGGTCATTAACAGTCTTTGATCGAGTCGACGATTCAGTCAAATCATGTGGCGTTGCACTACTAAGAACAACCCCTGCACGGAGGAGGTTGTGTCACCAACGGCTGCTAGCAATTGAACTTACTAGTATCCGTTGACTAACTTCTAAGTAGCGCAAGTCCGCCGCTAATAACAAGCGACTTTGCGCCAACCTGCTCGGCCAAAGTCAGCCGCTGTGGGGATAGCGGCGGCCATTTCGCCTCTACCAAGCTTTGACCCTCTGTTGGCGCGGAGCCTTTGGCGGTGACCTTGAGGGATGAATCTGCAGACAGGCTAGGCAATACCGAGTCCTGAACCAGGTGATGCACAAGCTGAGCACAACCGAGTCGGCGTTTTGGAGTGCTGAGCAGAGCTACGGGCGGCAGCGTCACCCGGTCCCACCCCGAAGGTTCAGCATCCTGGCGGTTATGAACTCCTCGTGGCACACAATTGACTATAGAAAGAGTGAATGGAAAGCATGAGTCAGAATATTTCAATCAAGTTGAGCTATATCATACCAACTGAGCTCTCTGGGCATAACCAGCACAGGAGAGGCGAGCTTCATCTCGATCCGAGGTACTTGAAACTGTGCCCACGCTGCCCCACCGGCTCTACATCTGCCTCCGAGTGGCTGCCCTTTTAAGCGCAACAACTTGTATATTGCCCGAACTTCATCAGAGGCCGCTGTTGCGTCGATGCGCGGAGATATTACCTATTAGTACCTAATGTCTCTGTGATTGGGCCAGCCGTAGCCAGCGCGGCACTAAACCCAATGTCGCGTGGAGTCTCGAAGTCGTCGTGAGACACGAGAACGTGGTGGGAATGCGTCGATTTGAACCACCAGAGAAGAAAGGGCACGGGGCCAGCATTGCCAAGAACATTAGTTTCAACGAATGTGGCTTGCTAGCGGTCTGCGCTCGCTTTGCTTCACCCACAATACCCGCAACGTCCAGTGTTGCCTCACTAGTGCAATGCGCTACTGAGCCGCATCTCTGCGACTAGTGCTCATGGTCGTGGATATCGCCAACAACTCAGCCTTGATTCAAGCTCCATGGCCTGTCGCAGCGGCCGAGCTAACTCGCTTCGTGCTGTATCATCTCTTCGTAAGCAGGCGTTGAGACCTTAGCTGAAGTAGCCGCAGAGGCATGGGCGGGCATGTTCGCGTAGCGCAAAATTGCGCAGCACTAGCGGGTCGACTGTGTTCCAAATTGGGAATGCCGTGGAATTATCACCTCGCGCGAGGCGGAAATGCTTCTACTCTGCTTCCAGATGTCACTGCGTCAGAGCTGACGACCAGGGGCTTCCTCGTTGGCGGAGTTGCCGGCCTGGTCTTCAATCTATCCGTCACAAATTGTCCTGAAAGAGCAGGCTGCGCGAGAAGACGCATCCTCGATCCGTCGAGGCTACTGTGCTTTCGCCCCGCAACAGATGGCTCTGCCCTGCAAGTCCGGATGCCCATCCGGGCACGATCTGGCCTAGTCAAAGCTCTCCATTCGCACCCCACCAAACCCACCTCTTTAGTGGGCATTGGTGTCTTGCAGCTTGAGAACAAGCATGAATAGAAGGTGGGCAGATTGACGTTATGCGTCCAGGAGATTGATGGCGTTGCTTTTACTAGGTGAGGCACAGTGTTTCGGCGCTGAGAGCTGCTTGTTCCCGGGGCTTGATTTACGCTATCGTTGGTGAAGGCTGTTGAACTCTGGCGGATGTTACGTAAACCGGGCTGTATAACTCTGGTCAGTGTACGAACGCAATAGACTCGGTCAGAAACATCAGAAGGCGATTGCTGTGTAACTCGCGGGATATGCTTTTGCGCTGTGTAGGTATGCAGTTGGCAGGCAGCCTCACCTGAAGTAGAGTGGTATGGGTTACCTCGGCAACTGGCCGTTTCCTGGCATAGCCATTGCCGTATGACACCCTTGTTGAAGAATTGCGATTTGGGATTGCATGAAAGCTGGACGCTCTGCGCATCCTGGTTTTGTTCATCTGTGCAACGGGAGTGTTTGTGTGTCCCTCTCCGCCTCTGTAATTACTCCGTACAGACCAGACTGCATGGCGTTGGCTTTGTCTCGGATTATTAGCCAATGGCATCGTACTTTTGCAAGGTGTGGGAGATGGAAAACTTGGTGATCATGGGTTTCACGCATACGCCACTGGTCACGGGAAGACTGAGTTGTACCAATAAGTCGAGGGAGGCCCAGATGAAGAGAGGGAGACACATACTTTGTACTCGGAGAGTGGCTTGAGTGGTGAGTAGATCCAGGTGGGTGGAGAGGAGGCGGAAAGAGCGGCACCAAAAAGGTGGAGTCATGCGAGGCTTTCTTGTGTCCTTGTGCGACAGCTGTAGCGTCGACACTGAACGTGTCATTAGTATTCTGAATTAGAATTTATTTAAGCATGAAACTTTCCGCACTTTGCAGTGATGTTTGCTGATTCTGCGAGTTAAGACAGAGTGGCGAAGCAAGAAAACGGTGGCGAGAGGAAACGGCGGGCGAGGAGTTAGCGTGTGTTGAGCGGTGTGTTGGGCGTCTCCTGGCGTATTTTTAGTGGATAACAGCCCTGGTGAGGAAGCAGCAGGGGGCGCGTTTGCCATGATCAGCGCCACTTCAAGCTTCTGAGCACTCCAAAAACAGGTCGGCTTGGTTCTCCCAATTTTGTTTCTAGAATCCTTCTGGTGCATGGTGGCGTTGAGCTATAATTTGCAACGGGTAATTCCTTCACAAGCCTTTTATTATTAGAAGACCTTTTGAGCATGACCACCTCAGCTCATGCATCTCCCCTGCCAGGCGGCTCATCGGCTCTCATCTCGCTTAAAAGTTTTCCCCCGACAGTCCGCGGCAACATATTATGCCGTCATGGCCTGTCGGTTAATAAAATCTTCGTACGGAGCACCGATTAACTCGGAAGGTACGGAGTATTGTAAATGTACCAACTAACGAGCGCTGTGCATCACCAGCCTGCCAGCCTAGCTTCATACGGCTCTCGTCGGCCGTCGTCAGCCATCGTTCAGCCATCGTCAGCCATCGTCAGCCATGTTTTTTTTTCTCCAACTGTTAGTCTCCTTCTTCACCTTCCCCACACCCCCCCCTTCGCCCAAATTCGAACCTCCCCTGCCTGGCCCGCCAACCCGCCCATCCCACCGTTACATTCGGGCATGATGATGCCAAAGGAATGCCTCATCGCATCCCCGATCCCCCATGTTCGACTAGATCCATCAAATGCTCCGAGACCGAGTACAGCCCGCCCCACTCCTTTTCGCCGAAAGTCATTCACTCAAACCATCTAAACATTTTCGACGTCTTCGTTGCCCCCACGCATCAACAACGATAAATCCTAGGACAGCCCTTCTACCTTGGGGGGCGGCAGATCTCGTTTCCTCGCTGGCAATTCAAGCGTTCATCTATGTGCCGATAGACAAATGCCGTCGCTTGAGGCCACAGCCGTCGCTTCTGTCTGCTGCGTGGTTTGGTCTGCATCTCCAAAATGACCCCAAAGCTCCATCTAAATATCAACGGCGCTAGACCATTCTCTTATCCATTGAATAAATTCTAATGCCTAGTGATAATTATAATAATTACCGAACAATTTCATGCATTCGTATTATACCCCTCTGCTCTCGTCCACATTGATCTCCGGAGGTCGCCTCCGCCTTGGTCCACATTATGCTCCGGTGGATATATGGTCCTACCCGTCAAGCCGTTTGTGCCGTCCACCGTCTGTGCCATCCACAGTCTGTGCCGTCCAACCGTTCTCTGCCCTCATCCACAGTTTCCTCTGGTGGGTATTGGTCTAGTCTCGCGGCCTCTCCGACGACCTCTGCCTGGCGCAGACGCCGTGTTGCGTTGCTTTCACCCCCCCTGCATTCTCACGGGCCAACAACTGGTTGCTTGCTTGCTGAGTCTACATCCTTTGTTGTCTCTTTTGCTGCTTGTTGCCTCTTTGCGCCCCTCCACCCCTGCTGCTCCCACTAACGTGTCTGGTTTATTCTTCTTGGTACGAAATTTTGCGCATTTCACCCAATCTGTGTCTGGCTGCAGCAAGAGCATTCTCCAGCTGCAGAATTTCAACCTATCCAAACGTTGCCCGTTAGCCACATGCTGCAAATATAAATGCACCAAACTCAACAAGGAAAGCCACTCGCGAATCAGCTTCCCAAGTGCCGGTCGCAGACAATCTGCAGGCCAGACGTGGCTTGCAGACATGCACTGTGACCCTGCACAAGACGTTGCTGTGATACTCGGGGGGTGTGCGTAATATTTCAAAACTAGAATCATCCAGAAAACATACCTGTTGCTCCATCTCCTGCACCTTGAACTCATGGTGCCCAAGCTTGGAGTAGTCAACCTGGTCTTCCTCCTGCGAGCGCTCCTTGATCATGCTTTGCACCTGCCGCACCAGGGCCCGGCATGCAGCTCCAACCGCCTTGCTGGCCTGCTCCAGCTTGTCCTGGTTCTTTGACATGAACCCGGCCTTGACACGGCTTGCTGCCACCAGCTGTGCCGTTGAGGCAGCCACGTCGTTCGAGGCTACAATGAGCTGCTCAGGGCTGTTGCGCTTTGACAGCACCCCGTCTGCTGTCTCAATCAGCGTGTTGGTCGACGACGCTACCGCCTTGGCTGCTGAAATGAGACCCTCGGTCCATCTGTTATTCTTCTTGTAGAAAGCCGTTCGTGACGACGAACCCTTGCCCGCCTGCACAATCTCCTGCTGTGTGGCCGTCGTAGCTCTAATGAGCTCCGCAATTGCATTCGTAATCGCCGTAGCCGCATCTAGGATCGAGTCGCTGACTCTGAGCTCGTATGTAGAATATCCATCACGGGGTTTATTTTTGAGCTTGGCCAGCCGAGCGGCCGCTGCAGCAATCGCATCGGCAGCCTTGCTAAGCTCCGTGTCGACGAGGTCACCCAGATCTCCCTTATTGTTGGCAAACTTGCCGAAACCAGGCGCGAACCCCTCGACTAGCTTGTTCAGCTTCTGCAGGTTCATCTGCACGTCTGTGCTGCTGTTAATGACAACGTCCGTCTTTTGCACTTGGTCCATGCCCTCTAGACGGAAGCTCTGCAGGCTGCGGAAGAACTGTACAGATGCCATGGCCGACTGACGGGCCCCGTTCATCATCGAGTCCGTCTTCTTGTCGTCAGTTGCTAGCCTCGTCAGACCCTTGGTGTTGCTGCACACATCGGCCATGGCTCCGGAAAACACATTGACTGATTTGATCAGCTCGGCATGCGTACTGTTGGGGCCATCGGCAATGAAGTTGTTGAAAGAGGTTGCAAACTCCATGGCGCTGGCGGCAGCCTTTTCAATCTGTGACAGGACGTAGGCGGGTGATGCATTTTGGTTACCAGCTTGCATGGTAGAGTCGAGTTCGTAAAGCGCATCGTCGACACGGCCAATGGCGGCTTGGAGAACAGAGTCGATGATGTCGTTGATCTTGTCTAGGTTGGCCATGATGATAGCATCGAGCTGGCTATCCAGAACCTCGTCATTGCTGCCCTGGTTCTGCTTGAGATCGTTGAGCTCGATCAGAGTTTGGTCCATGCCAGCCTTGTACACCTCGAGCTCCTCTTCCTTGTCGCGCAGAAGTTGCTCCAGGTCGGAACTGCCGTCATGAAGCTTGGAGTGAGCATCATCCAGGGCGCGAGACTTGGTGCGCAGGGCCTCTTCCAGATCGCTCATCTCGCGATTGTACTTGGCCAGCATGGTTGACAGTTCGTTGCCTTTGCTGCGCTCCAGGTTATCGGCGCGGTCGTTGGCCATGCGCAACTCACGCTTGAGCTTCTCCAACTCGTCCTTGTTGCTGCCAGAGGCTCGGTCCTTGTCGTGCATGGCACGGTCGCGCTCGCGAATCATGTCAGCAAGCTCGAGGTTCTTGGTCTTGATTTCGCGCTCGAGCTTCTCGCGTCGGTCGATGGCTTCTTGTGCGCTGGCGGCCTTGAGCTGCACCCCCTTGAACTTTTGCAAAAGGTCGAGGTGCTCGGTACGCAGCTGAGAGTACAGCTTGGCCAGAGCCTCATATTTTGTCCTCCACGTATTCACTTGTTCCTGCAGAGCTCGAATCTGCTCGTCCTTGCTAGTGATTTGCTGGCCGTAGTTGTTTTGCAGCTGGGCCAGCTCGCCCTCGAGAGCCTTGACACGTTGGTCATACTTTTGCAGCATCAACTGGTCCTGCTCAAAGCGCGAGCGCGCGTTCAAGTTCTCACGCTCCAGCTCTGCAAGCCTGCCCTGGGTCTGCCACTGGGCCTGCTGAGCAAGCAATGCTTCTTGCTCTCGTTGCTGCTGCTCGGCAAGACGTCTTTGCTGCTCATCAAAGTCTCGTTGGGCCTGCATTGCAGCCTGCTGCTGGGCCATGAGCTGGGCCTGCTGCCGCTGGTCCAGGACTCGCTGCTGCTCTTCGTATTCTCTGTTCTGGCGGTCCAGCTCGCTCTTCCAGAAGTCTGAAATTTCATCGGGTTCATCCGATTTGGGCTCAGCAACAGGCGTTGGTTGGCGCTCAATTTCTTGCTTTGGGCGCGCAGGAAGAGCCGGCGCATTCTCGTCTTCGGCGAGCAGGTTTGGGGCATCATGGGGAAGTTTGGGAATGTTGATTAGGCTGGTGAGGTAGCGCAAATTGGAGCACTCGTAGTAGAACTTGACGAGTCGGTAGTGTTGCGCATCGTATCGTTCGCGGAGGGGCTGCAGAGCGTCGTCATCACCGGTGACTGAGTAAGATTAGTAAAGTGCCGGATAGGCTGTTGCCCAGCAGAGGTCATCCTTACTCGTGTGAAGGGCGCGAAGCATGCTTGTAATGAACTTGTAGATTCCATAACTCTCATGGACAAGTGGTACCAGGGCGGCGATTCTGCATTCATTGTTACCGACGTTGCGAAAGTGAGAAAAGATGAGTTTCTGAAACTGCTCAATCTTATCCTGCAACACCATGAGGTCTGTGATGGTCTCGTAGCCTTCGTTCGGGTCATTGATTGCCTTGAGGCTGATATATTCCTCGTACTCGAATGTTCCGTTAAATTCAGGGTGGGCCTGGTGGAAGGACAGCTTGGCGAGCAGGAAGTAGACGTATTCTCTAATAAGAGGACCGTAGCCGCGGACGCCTTCACCAGCCATTCCGCGGTTCAGGCCATCGATCCAGCCTCTGTTTGCCATGGCCTCCTTGAGAGCACTAGGATGGCCTTCCTGCAAGACCTTGTGGATGGTAATGAGAGCCTTGAAGGTCTGAACCTCGTCGGCCATGATGGGTTGGCTGTGTAGGGTTTGCAGTTAGCGCAGCGTCCACTCACGCACCACGGGGTGTTGTGACATACACCTTGATGCCGGACCAAAAGGCCAGCGATGATCTGTGATCCCACGTGTAAACAATGCATGCTCGAACGTGCTTGCGCTTGGGAGATATTTCGTCGGCATTGGTCGCTTTCTTAATGGAGATGGCAAGCTCCTGGTCGGTCCTGGAAGCAGCGAAGGGGTTAGCGATGATGAAGGGGTTGCTATATATGATTGTAAAGTCCCTAGAGCGTCAAGACAGCATACTTTGTGTGCTCGGCAGTGCGGAGGGACGCCATGATTGGCGACGATGACGCAGCGCGGGCGTCCGGGGGCTCGGATAGGGATGTCTTGTTCTAGGTGGAACTGGCCTGAGAGGAAATATTTCGAAGAACTTTGTGGTAAAGTGGTAAAAGAATTAAAAAGCGCAGCTGCCTTGTGCGAATGCTCCGGCAACAAGCGCGATCTCCAAGGGAAATCGTACGTTGAGTGGCGATGCGAGAGCTATACAGTCGGAGGAAGCTGTCGTCAGCGCTGGCGATTCTGCAGTGGCTGCGCCCAGCCACTGTGGGGGTTATCGGGGTGGGTACTAATAACAGCCAGTCCCCGCACGAAATAAGAGACAGCTTCGACACAATCAATCTGGCGTTTTGTTCTTCTCTTTTTCATCTGATGAATGACGGGCGTGGGACTGATTTATCAACCATCGTCGTGATTAGGCTCCAGCGCTCGGCTTAGAGACTCGTCAAGGGGACGCGTAACCAAAGTCGCGCAAACCACGCGACAGCCAGGCAGAGAAATAAAATAAAAAGAACGGTACTTGGAAAAACAGACTCATTGGTGAGATGCTTCTGACTCAAGGTTATTTATAAATTCAATCTATCTTTGATCCTTATATACTTTATTCTTTTGTTGATCTTCTGGCATTATTAACCACTCACTGGTGACTCTCGTCTATACTTTTCTGAAACAATGCCAAGATCTCGTTATCATACGTAGCCGCCACATCAATCGCCGTCTGATGCGCTCGATTCTCCAACATCGGATCCAGCTTGCCGCTATCCATGAAAGCCTTGAAGAGCTGCACCTCGTCCGTGGCCGCCAGGTGCAGCAGGCCGTTGCCCTGTGCGTCTGTGACCGCAAAATCCGCGCCCAGCTCCGCGAGCATTGCGACGCTCTGCGCCGCCGCCTCGTCGTCCAGGCACAGGCTGCCGCATCCAACGCCCAACCGCAATAGCACGTTGGTCCGGTTTGCGAGGAGCATCAGTGGCGTCTCGCCTCGGGCGTTGCGTGCGTTCACGTCCAGCCCGTGTCCCCCGCGCACCAGCTCCGCAAACAGCGCGGCCACGTCGCCGCGGTCCAGATTGTGCGCCATGAAATGCAGCACGCTGTTGCCGTCCTGGTTAACACAGGCAGGGTTGGCGCCGCTGCGCAGCAGAAGCCGCGTCAGGTCGACCATTTGGTCCTTCCGTTGCTTCTCGCCCGCCTGTTCCGTTCGCCGGGTCGATGTGGCAAGCAGGACGCTGTAATGCAGCGGCGTGTTTCCCGAAGCGTTGGGCGCGCTGAGAAGGTCGGGCGCAATGCGTGAGACTTCTTTAATGGACTCTTCCAATCGTGCCAGCCTTCGAGTATGTTTCCAGCCCCGATAGATCATGTGATGTACAACACTCTGTCCGCCGCTGTCACGGGCCTGAATGTCGCATCCAAGAGCAAGAAGCTGCTGGAATGCCGAGGTTCTCTCCTCTTCTTTTTCGTCGTCGTCGTCATCGTCGTCGTCGTCCAAAGTCATATCGATCGCGTGGTCCGGACCACCCCAGCTGTCGCAGACAGCATGCAAAAGATTGCACCCTTTCGGATCCAGACAACCTGCATCGATGTCCATGGCATCAATCATACATTTGCTCAATTTTCCCAAACGAACAAGTTCATGCAAAACGCTTCGATGCTCGACCGCACCTTCAATCTCTTCAACAACTCCAATCAGCTTGTTGTAGTCCCCGCCATAGGTTGGTCCGCATTTGTGCCCTCCTCGCTGTACCTGGAAGCTCGCGTAGATATTCGCGCCATAATTCAAGAGTTTCCTGAAACAGCTTCTCATATCCGGATCCTCAGGGAAGGCCGATTTCGAAGCAATATAGTAGATCGGGACGACTTCATGGCGAGGAATTAGTGCGGCGTCAAAGGTCATCCTGCTGTCGCCCGAGGAGTCGTCCGTATTATCCCTATCCGTAAGATTCCCAGAAAACAACATTCGGCCATTTGAATCTGCTTCTCCTTGCAGTAATCTCTCCAGCGCAGCGCTATTGTCCGCCTTGAGTGCTGCAAAAATCGAGTCAGAGCGTATCGCTGCTCCATTGTTGATGAGTAAATCAATCAGATCGGTGCTGTACCCTGCGCAGTCCAAGCAGCTTCGCCCCTCGAAATCGATGGCGTTTACATTGGCGCCTGCATCAATCAATGTCTCTGCGACGTCTTTGTGGAAAGATCCAAGCTTGCCTAGCTGGAAATATTCCTTGTCCAACGTCAGATGGAGTGGTGTCTGGCCGGACGAATTCTCGCTTTCGATATTTGCTCCAGATTTCAAGAGAAACGGTAAAGCCTGTGCACTCTGCCACCAGTGATTACCGCGCGCGATTATGTGCAACGCCGTGTTCCTATTTCTGTCCCCACCGTTGATGTTCACCGCGTAGTTGTCCACGAGAAGCCGAACAATGTCCATATTGGGGAGCTCTCGCCGGACAGCATATTCTAGCATCTTGTTTCGGAGTTCTTCTCCAAGTTGGCCATTTCTGACTGAATCATCTTGATCCGATTTGGGCTGAAAGTGAAGGCCAGGCTTGGTAGCGTCATCATATGCATGCCACTCTCCTTCGGCCAACCGCACTTGCACTTCCGCCTTTACAATGTAATCAAACAAGGAGGCGAAGCCATGAACAATGAGATACTCCAAATGCGGTATGCCTGGCAGGAGGAAGCGACAACCGGCTTCAACCATCTGATTTATCAAATGATATTGCCGACGAACGATGATGGCATGGAAAATGTTAAAGTCGACACCTCCAGGCTGGAGCCAGCCGCTCTGTTGCATCACGTTGTTGGATACACTGTCGCTAAACGCCATCATTTTCTCGTCAAATAAGCTGAGCGCATCGCGGCCCATGGCCTGCTCTGCTACGTTTTCAATTGTTGCCCAATGCTTTCTCTTGGTCGCATTCAGAGATTTGAAGGCGTAGTCGCTGTTGAGGGCAGAAGCTTTCCAAAATGGGTTCATATATCCCCTTGTTGGGTCACTATGAAGTAGTGACAAGCTGATACCGGACGAAACCAGCATCTCAAGAATCTCCTCAAGTCTTGTTGACGCAAAAGGATGAGACATATCTGACTGGTGCTCTAACATGGGCCTTGGTCGTGTCGTATCCAGTGTTCGCAAAGCGGCAATGGCGCTGCCTGGGACGTGGTCCTTCGAGGTCCATAGTCGGTTCTCCTGCTCCATCATTGCGCATGCCACAAAAAGACTCCCAATGTTAGGGTCAGCGCCAGCATCTAGCAGGAGCTTCACGCTTTCCGGCCTTCCAGACTGGCAGGCATAAAACAACGCTGTAATGTTGTATGGCTCGTGTATGTTGTTGCAGTTCTTCACCACTGTAGCGTTTATACAATCGGCCTCTTCAGAAGGCGTATCGCCGAGGCGGTCGCGTATAGCCATCAGAAGCAAGCCAATTGTGTTGCTTTGCTTGCAGCGGGCGGCTAAATGAAGTGGCGTAAGCCCTTCGTGGTTGCGAACTGTTGGATCTGCACCACCATCCAACAGCAATTTGCACCAAGATTCCTCATAGACGGATGCGATGTGAAGCGCCGTGTTTCCATTCGAGTCACGTTCGTCAACATTTTCGCAATGGTGAATCGCATAGACTATGGGTTGGTCGAAAACAAACCTAGAGCTTCCAGCCTCGCAAGGTCTTGTGCACAGGAGGTGAAGTGGTGTTTGTCCGGCGTGGTTTTTCTGTGACATATCCAATCCAGCACCAGTTAGTAATCGAACCAGGTGCATGTCAACAGCATGTCTATTGCGCGTATTTTGCACACGAGAACAGAGCTCATGCAAGAGATTGTTGCCGGCGTTGTCGACTGCCTCCAGGTCGAGTAACTCCAAACTATCCAGAGCATCCAACCACTGTACTATCAGACCCAGGTCGTGACTTGACATCAATCCCTTGATTGCCTCATGCGAAATTTTGCGCCCTTGGTGATCTCTGCTTTCTTTGGAAGCTCTGGCGCCCACCAGGTATTCAAGTGTCCACACACGCTCCTGGTTGATTTGATGCTGTCGACCGACAACATCAAACAGTACTGTCCTTCCATCGTTATCTGTGGCATCGATATCCGCGCCAGCTTGAATAAGACAATCAGCTATTTTGCGGCCGGTATACAGATTGCTTATGCTTCGAAAGGGTGTCAGCCCGCAGTGGTTCTTCAAACTTGGATCCGCTCCAAATCGTAGTAGAAGAGTGACATGCTCAAGAGAGGTGTCCGGGGATGTCCGAGCAAGCAATAAATGCAGTGGACTATTTCCGTCGTTATCCAAAATGTTAGGGTCGCTTCCATATTCCAATAGCTTCGATATGGCGGCTTGTGAGTTCACACTTTGATGCAATGGGGTGCGGCCGTCCTTGTTAACCGCATTAATGTCGGCGCCCCCTCTCTTGACGAGAATGGATATGACCTCAGAATTGGTACAGAAGTGGAGCGGTGTACACTTGTGCTTATCAGTAGCTCTAGCATCAGCACCTGCAGAGATCAATACATAGGTAAACGTTGCGGACTGGGTAACCTGGTGCAAGAGTGTCTGATTCATACCGTCCCGCTGATTCACGTCGAGTCCAGCAGCGAACAAATCACCGAACAATTTTTCAACCTCTGAGCAGATGATTGGATTCTTGACAATTTGCCACAACTTATGATTTTGAACCATGGCACTCAAGCAGCTCTGGGTTGGACATCCTGTTGGCTTGGGGGTATAATCAATATCAACACTGAGTGGATGCCGGTCGCCGATACTCAGGGCCGCCGCATCCGCACTGGCGTGTAACAAGATATTAATGGTGTCCATGTCGAGACTGCTGCAGGCTAAGTAAAGAAAAGTATCCCCGTGATTTATGGCGTTGATGTCCACTCCGGGGTACTCCAGTATTCTAGAAACCAGCCGAGACTGTCCGCCACAGGCGGCCCAGGCCAGCGCCCAGTGCACATCGCCAAGGTCCGTGACATATTTCAACATAACATTGAGTGTCTCCCAATGCCCTCTTTCACAGGCATATCGAAGAGGACTTTCGCCATAGCTGGGTTCGCAATGACAACTGTATTGATGCGAGGTGCCGAGTCCCTTTCGGATCGTGGGGCTCACGCCAGCCTGCAGCAGAAGCTCAACGACCGAGAAATGATTCTTCTGTGCTGCTTGATGAAGAGGTGTATGACCACTGGTGTTGTCCTCCCGATCTAGCTTGACCCCTGCTGCGATCAATGCTTGGACCGTGTCGGCGTGACCGTCGCTGGCAGCCCACCAGCTGTAGTAGTATTAGCTAACAATGCGCGGAAAATGTGGGAGCTTGAGGTAAGACATCTTACAGAGGCGTTTTTCCTTGGTGATCTAGGCAATCTACGTCCGCACCGCGATATATGAGTTCCTTGAGGTATCCCGTAAGCCCTGATTTCGCGGCGATGTGGACTTTGGAAACATCACACGCCATCCTCTTGAACTGTAGATGGCACCAGGATGATCGGAAGTGATCGTTCTCCAGAAATTGACGCATCTCAGGGAGAAGCTTCGTGTCATCCGATGACGCAGAGCACGCTGATATGACATGTTTGAACCAATTACCAGTCGCATACTTGAGGAAGGGGTATTCCTGCCAAAGCGCTATCTTTGTATCAGAAAGGCGTTGTCGTGATTTGTGGTCCAGGAGGGCGGGGGAAAAACTGCTCAAACTTCCGCTTTGGAGGTAGCGGAGACAGGTCAAGGCCAGCTGCTCATGGGCAGCACCGGAATCCAAGGCAGGGTAGCCGGGATCGCCTTTTGCCCTTGTAATGCCTTTCAAGTATTCGGTATAGGAGTGGTGTATAACGGAGACCGTTTCGTCAGCGAGTATCTCTAAAAGAGGACCGCAGGCTGCCTTGACGAGCTCTTTTCGTGTTTTCAAATCTCTGTCTACCTCAATCACACTGATCATTTCGGCGATCTCAAGGAGACGCAGTGGTCGGGTCGTATGGGTCACTGCTTGAAGGATAAACCTCTGTATCTGATCGTCTACACCGGAGCGAACAATGTGCTCTCGGAGAAGATTCGTGTAGAGAACATTTAAATCGGTGGGAAGATGTGCCAGCGCATTTTGAACATCAACATCGTGTTCGAGAAAAGTATCCATTGCCAGTCGGGAGAATAGAAAGAGCCCCTTTGCCCTGCCTGGGACCGCATTGATGATTGCAGGCCAATGCCTTTTGTCTAACTGCGAAGTTTCCAAGGAGTGCTTGACGAAGCGAGAAATGTCGTTATCGACCTCGTCCTCTTGCAGACGAATCTTGAGACAAGGAATCGAGCGCAAGGGAGTTTCGACGCTCGCAACGGGGCGGCTTGTAATAAGAACCTTGACTTTCGCAGGCCTCCAGAGCCCGAGATTTGCTAGGGCTTTGAGGAACGAATCGTTGCCTTGGTCCATTTCGTCAAGAGCGTCAGTGATACAGTACACCCTCTCGGAGAGCGAGGCAAAAGCCATTTTCAAGTCTTTCCATATGTCATCCGGCGATACACTTTTCAGTGACCGGCCCTCTTGGGTATAGGAGTACAGCTGGCGCTGCAAAACCGGACTGTGCACCAAGAGTTGATCCATCCAGTCGCACAGGCGCCGCGGGTTTATGGTTGGCATCGATGATTTGCCGGAAGAAAAAGTATAGAACTGGGCATTTCGGCTCAGACGCGGACAATTCGGCAATTATTTTGGCTGCCATAACTGATTTACCCGACCCAGGTATGCCCTTGATCCAGAGGAGGCCATAGTCTCGGCTCGTCAGCCACTGCTGGTACTCAGGAGATGCAGTAAGCCAGTTGCCGGTCCCCAAAAGGTATAAGGATGCATGCTTTTGGTATTCACCACCCGAAATGTCGTACGCCGTTGGCTCCAGCCACTTCCGCACCTCAGTAAGCTTCTCGGCAGTGAGTGGGGTGTTGTCGGAAGTGTCTTTGTCTCGCGCGCCTGTTACAACAAAGCCGTCACTGTTTTCGCCATCGGAACTGTCGAGATTTGGATTCATCTTACAATACATTCAGTGGAAATGAACAGTAATCAGGCCATCTTTTGTGGAAGAACAGCTTGTGAAGGTGATGTAAAAATGTACACCAGAGGATCAACAATAAACGCGGGGAAGTCCTTCCTTCAGACAGGCCTCAGCCACAGCCTGCTTTGAGCCAGCCATACCCCTGCGAGTTGCTTGGCTCGGTATCGTTGTCAAAAAAGATAATTTGGCGCACCAATAAGCAATGGTACCTATACACCAACATTCGTTCCGGGCAGCTCCGCTGAACAGCGTGTTTTAACTGCGGCAGTCCAACAACCATTCGAAATCAATTATCTGCTGTACAAAGTAGCACGAGGGCTGCCAGCGGACATACCCAAGGGTGGCTCGATTTCAGCACAACTTCACAGGCGGACCAGAGTGTATTTTGTGTAGATGTCATTTTTTTTATTTTCATTCCCTATGGACATCAAAATGCAGACCCTGCCATGCTGAGAATCTTTCCCATCCGGACGCAACACCACAAGAAAATAACAATAACCGCAGCATTCCCCACGCAACCATTCTTTTAAATCGTAGTCTCGTACGGGAGAGGAGTGACGGTCTCGGGAGGGACGTCGGTCAGGGAGACGGTGCGGGCCTCACGGGGCATGAGGGGCTGACGCTTGACCTCGACAGTGGTGCCGGAGGCGCGGGCGGCCTTCTTCTTCTCGGCGTTCTCCTTGACACGGCGGAGGAAGTCGTCGCGGGAGCGCGAGGGCTGGACGTGCTCGATGCGGATGTTCAGGCGCTTCTCGAGGTAGCGGTGGTTTACCTTCTTGTAGATGATGATACCGACGGATGACTTGGTGACGTTGTAGACGACACCAGTCTTGCCGTGGTAGACCTTGAAGGGCATACTGTAACCCGTCAGTTTCCAGCCCATTTCGTTGAGTCGAGCCCTGGTTCATTTGCAGGCTAAAGTCGCATATCGAACGTTCGAATTGGGTTGGTGGTTGAATCTTACCCCTTCTGGACGGCACCGTTGACCTTGATATCGACGATATCACCGACGCTATTCGCTCATTAGCCCTCCCATCCCCTCTCTCGCAGATTTCGCTCTTGGTTCGTTTTTGACATACCGGTACTGGCGCAGGTACGTGGACAGGGCCAGCGTACCCTTCTTGCGAAAGTCGCGGCTGAAGGCATACTGCACGCTTGGTCAGTACAAAACAGATCTTCCCATTTCTCGGCATTCGATTTTCCAAAACGTACGCGGGTGCCCGCTCTCTTTCCGTAGGAGTGACCCATTTTGTCTGATTATTACCGGAACGACACGGGGGGTTTCGGTGTTGGTGATCGTGGATTGGCAAGATGCTGCAAAATCGCGAGTGGATTGACTACTGATTTTGCGCACAGCTTGTGGGCTTGCAGTGCTTAGCTAATGCAACTTTTTTTTGCCCTTGCCCACCCTCTCGCTAGTATCCGTAGGGCAAAGAAATGCATTGCTGGCTCGTGCGTCCCAGTTAGGGTTCGCAAAAATCGTCCACGTGACCCATTTTGGTCGAAAAATCCCCAATCCCCACAACACTTTAACGATTTTGTAGGGCCGAGCTGCGCAGACCTTCACTCTCCAGCAACCACCACGGAGTAAAGTCAAGTGAGTACCCAAAGTTGAATTCGACTTGGAATCTTCGATCTCTAACATCATCAATTCAGGATGGCCCCCCGCGCTCACTCCAAGACCTCTCGTGTCCCCCGTAGACCCTTCGAGTCTGCCCGACTGTCAGTATTCACCGGCCACTGAATAAGAGCTTGTCTCTGTTCATGTCGATTGTGACATAAAACTGACTCCGATACAATAGTGACTCCGAGCTCAAGCTCGTTGGCGAGTATGGCCTCCGCAACAAGCGTGAGGTCTGGCGCGTCGGTCTGACGCTGTCCAAGATTCGTCGTGCTGCTCGGTAAGCCATTGCGAACCCTCGACTTGATGTACGACGAAATTTTTGGCTAATGAATTTTCCCACTACAGTCAGCTTCTTACCCTCGACGAGAAGGACCCCAAGCGTCTGTTCGAAGGCAATGCTCTCATTCGCCGTCTCGTCCGTGTCGGTGTCCTCGACGAGTCCCGCATGAAGCTCGATTACGTTCTTGCCCTCAAGATTGAGGATTTCCTTGAGCGTCGTCTCCAGACCTGCGTCTACAAGCTCGGCCTCGCCAAGTCCATCCACCACGCCCGTGTCCTAATCCGCCAGCGCCACATCCGCGTCGGCAAGCAGATCGTCAACGTTCCTTCTTTCATCGTCCGTCTCGACTCCCAGAAGCACATCGACTTCGCTCTCAACTCTCCCTTCGGCTCTGGCCGTCCCGGCCGTGTCCGCAGAAAGAAGGCCAAGGCTGCCGCCGACGGCGACGAGGGTGAGGAGGAGGAGGAGGAGTAAATGCATTGACTACACACTGTTAGTGCTTGCCCTCTTCACGATTATTGTGCGACGAAAATGCCATTTGAAATTCGGGCAGGGATTTCGCGTCATAGCTCGGGGCGTTGATAAACGGAAAAACAAGGAATCATTACAAACAATCACTGTATTTGCCCTATTCTAAACCCTCGCGTGTTTGCCAGATGTGATATGGTGATCTCAGCCGTAAACTTGTGGTATCATTGTTTTACATTGTATGTACAGTAGGCTTGTCCTATAATAGCTCGTCTTTACCCAGGAATTTTGCCATGGGGTCTGCCGCCACGGTTCTCTTCCGGCGATACTCCTCCATCTCTTCCTCTGTGACACCGTTCAGCATTTCTTCTCGGGTCCTCTTGTTTGATTTCTTATCCTCTTGCGGGTCGACGTCAGTCTTCTTGTCGTCCGCCGCCGTCTCTTCAATGTCTCCGTTACCGAGATTGGCGCCTGCGCGTTGCCGTTCCGAGGCCTCCCATGCTGACTTGCCATCTTCTCCAGTGCAGTAACTGTTCTTCACGAAAGAGTGACAGCAAGCATAACCCCATTTGAAACTTGACCACCAACTTCCCCATACCGACGTGTGGTTGTTGATCAACACGTCCTCCTTATACTTGGATTTGGCCTTCTTTTTAGGCGCACCTTTGATCAATCCAGTCTCGTCGTATTCGACAAAGGTTTCGGACTCCGTAATCATGATGTTGCGCAAAGAGCTTGGTATAGGCTTCTGCTCTCCGCCACCATATTTGTCTCGAAGCTGCTTTTCTCTCTCGGCTCGCTTCTTCTCCTCCTCCTCGGCTTCCTTCTTGCGGAGAAAGGCTCCGGCTGTTGGGTTGGCTTGCATATGCAGAGAAGTGTCGCCAGTCTTCTCTTGGGCCTCCCATGCAAGTCGTTGAGCGTTTTCGAATTCACCCGCATCGCCAGACGACCTCATGAACCCCTCCTCAGCAAACATATCCGCGGCTTTATCGGCAGTTGCACCACCATCGACCAGCGATCGTGTCTTGGGGTCGTACTTGGCGGATTCGAGATCCAGATTCAGCAAGTATTTAGCGGTATCTTCTCGTATACGCAGCTGTCGTGTAGCTGTGCTCTGATGCTTGCTCATGTCGTTCTCTTCCGCATACTTGTCGCCATCATCTTCTTCATCGTCAACACCAGCGCCTTTTTGTGCCATTTTCCTAAGTTTATCCATTTCGTTGTAGTCATCTACCACATGTTTGTATTCTTTGGCGTCATAGCCGTTCCAGCGATCTCGTTTGGCGTCCCAGCCGAGGTTGACGTTTTGGAGGATTTCGTCGGCTTGGATATCTTTGCCGGTCCACTTCGCTCCTTTTGCGCGTGGCCGGCTCAAGCAGTCCTTTGCCTTGTGTGTCATGGCGCCACAATTCTCGCAGGCACCTTTGCGATACTTGGTTGCGGCTGGGCCAGCCTTCCTGCCGCGGTCGTACCATTTTGTTGATTCTTTTGTTTCCTCGCGACGCTGATGCTTCAAGTAATCAGCTCCATCGTCGTCGTCATCGCCGGCATAGAAGGGCTTTTTGCTGATGAACGAGGGTATGTAGATATTTTCTTCCTTGTTCGCAGCGCCAGTCTCGGGCTTTCTTGGTGGCGGAGGAGGCATTGTTCCGGTGACAAGCCGACGGCGTGCAGCCTACTTTACGAGCGTATTGTCGATATCGGCAGCTATAGATCAACAGGAAATAGTGCGTAACGTATTTTTGCAAAGCAGCGCGTCGATATTGAGCTGATGACAAGGCAATGTTGTACAGAAGAAAAGGCAGCGACACTCGATAAAGAAGCCGCTATCATCACGTGCGTTCGCGCAGTGGGTCATCTGTTGTCGCTGCGTGTCGCGTTACGCCGCGCCCTGTTAACGGGAGAGCTAGCACCAGATAGCGGCCTCTTTTCTCCTGAAAACTATTACTGATTTCATGTTTGATGACCTAAACGCGATGCATTCAGATGGATTCACGGATTGAGAGTAATGGACTTGTTCCGCGTCAGACTGAACTGCATCGACAGTTACCAGGCGACGCCCACTATACACGACCCGCAGCTTCGCAATGACATACGACCTTCACAAGCGGCCAGGGGGCCCAAAGTTCCCATCATTCGAATTTTTGGGTCAACGGAGACGGGCCAAAAAGTGTGTGCGCATGTTCATGGAGCCTTTCCATATCTATTTGTCGAATATGAAGGTGGCCTTTCTCAAGATGAGGGTATGAAAGACCGTTCGTTGCCAGTGGATAACGGGATATTAACTTGTCTCAAGTCGGATCGTTCATTTACAGACTGCATCTCTCTGTCGATCATGCTCTATCCGTGAGTTTTCGACGAGACGAGCAAGGCCTCAATTCGAGATTCGTTGCGCGCATCACCCTCGTCAAGGGTGTACCGTTCTATGGCTACCATGTCGGGTATCGCTTCTTCCTCAAGATTTACATGTTCAACCCTATGGTGATGACACGCTTGGCTGACCTGCTTCAACAAGGCGCTATTTTGAAACAGAAATTTCAGCCTTATGAAGCCCATCTGCAATACCTTGCTCAATTTATGATTGACTACAATTTGTTTGGCTGCGACTATATGGATGCAGCCCAGACAACGTTCCGTGCACCAGTGCCGGCGCACAATATCGGCTCAAATTCGTCGCATCTCTGGCATGACTTGTCTATACCTCAAGGTCGCATCACGGATGATCATTCGCTACCCCGTGTTAGCCGCTGTTCCATCGAAGTGGATATTTGCGTGCAGGACATAACAAACCGGACGCTGGTACAAGAGCGACAACTTCACCATCGCTTTGTTGAGCTC
Organism: Beauveria brongniartii; assembly: GCA_030782485.1. NCBI lineage: Eukaryota > Fungi > Ascomycota > Sordariomycetes > Hypocreales > Cordycipitaceae > Beauveria > Beauveria brongniartii. The sequence continues at coordinate 96,258 of JARJPP010000506.1, forward strand.
AAAGAGCCGTTACCCAACGATATGAAGCTTGTACATAGCATGGCAGGGTTGTGGAAAGATGAAACGGCACGGCGACGGCGGCGCATGCCTGGGCTCAAACCCGGCAGCACACCATTTCCACCCGAAGCTCTGGTACCGATGTCGGCGGAGCCGCGAGCCTCATTGTCGCAAAATTGGCTCCACGAGGATGATTACAGGCTGAAGGTTGAAGAACTTGCTGCTGCAGATCGCAAAGATATTGGCTATGCTACACCTTCATTTGAGGAATTTGTACGACCTGTTCCATTCGAAGCGACTGTCAAGACTGTCTTACAATCAGTGGAGGATCTGCATCCTTCCAGCCTTATGCCGGCACTCGGTCTTCCATCAGCAGCTTCGGTAAGCAAGATTGACCCAGCCAGCAGTATTGAAGTCGATGAACAGAAAGTGCGGCAAGCAAACGTTGCCGACGAGTCGTTTTACTTTCAAGAATCTGATGACGAAGCTCTGCATCAGTTGGTAGAGGGAAATGAGCAGGATTCAGACTCGGAAGCATTTTGTATGGATTCGGTAATTTCAAAGGGAAAGCCATTGCAAGAGTCGATACCAGGAATATGTGTGAGCGGCTGCAGAACGGGCCGTCCGCCTGTCATGGCCGTTTCAGCCACCATTATTAACGCTGCTGAGAATGGCGGATTCATCGGGCGGTCTAGGTACCACAATTTGCCGCCAACTCGAAAGAGAGAGCTGAAGCGTGCCGGCTCTGGGCTCTGGTCTGACATGATTTCGAAGAAGGCCAAAAAAGACGACGTGACACCGCAAAAGATGAAGGTAGAGAAAGGCACACAAGAACGAAGAGCCACGTTTCATCCGTCATCTTCGCCAGTGCCGAAACATTCAGACGGAACTACTACGCCCAAATCTACGCTCAATTTTGCGATTGTCAAGAATCAGAATGACCCTGATACGAGACTGCGCTTAAGCCAAAGAAGCAAACCGTCGGCTTCGCAAGCAAGCGACGGGGGTCTACCTGAAAAGCGCCAGTCAGAGGCGTTGCTTTCTTTTACTCCATCTGGTAATCACGGGTTCGCATTTCCATCCTCGCAACCATTTTCGTTGTCACTTGCTAGCCTACTCGCTTCTACGAGCAGCAATGAAGCAGGCAAGATTCCACAAGCTATAGCTGAGACGTCGTCACGTCCAACTATCATATTCTCAACGCTTCCGCCGCCACCAAAAGACGCAGACTCTCTTGCACAGTTTCATTTGCCTGATCAGCTTTACCAAAACCCTTTCTTTAGTAATGAAAAGGATGTACCTCCTAGGAGCAGAGAGTACGCAGGCCGTGAGTTTCGTTTGATTGGCAACACGCTACCATTTTTGCCTGCTTTTGACTTTGGAGAGGATAGCAATGAAGCTCTAGAAGTGACGTCAATGTCCTCTGATTTGGTATTGCAGAAGCAAAGAAGGAATTGCACTTTGCGAGCATGGGAGATTGGCCATCCACCTCCCACGAATCTCGAGGTCCAGCACTGGCTCGATGAGAAAGAGAAGACTGCAAACTCGGCAACCTTTCTCCAGCGTCGCAGCAAATTACTGTCTCAGATTGACGGTCCCACGCCAAAGAATAAGCACGGTTACAAGTACACGCAACAGCGCAAGTCCACCAGCGTTCAGCACGAAGTGCAATACATGAGTACCATGAGCCTCGAAGTTCATGTAAACACGCGAGCGAAGTTGGTACCGAATCCCGAAGAAGACGAAGTGCAATGCATCTTTTGGTGCTGCAAAGGCGACGAAGTCACGTATGCCTCGCAAAATGACGGCGACGGTACCATTTCGGGCCTTATTGTACTGGCATCAGGTGGTGATGCCGCAAGACGCATGCGCAAAAGCTGCAAAACCGAAGTCATCGACGAGAATTCCGAGCTGGATCTCCTCGTCCGCCTCGTTGACGTGGTGAAGGAACTGGATCCCGATGTTCTCACGGGGTATGAAGTTCATGGCGGCTCTTGGGGCTTTTTGATGGAGAGAGCACGACTCAAATATGACTATAATTTGTGCGATGAGCTCTCCAGAGTCAATGCCCAATCGCATGGAAGATTCGGCAAACAGAGTGATCGTTGGGGGTTCAACACCACGTCGACAATCCGTGTGACTGGTCGCCACATGATCAATATCTGGCGAGCTATGCGCGGAGAGCTTAATCTGCTGCAGTACACCATGGAGAATGTTGCTTGGCATCTACTTCACCGGCGCGTGCCTCATTACTCTTATAAGACGCTGACGGCGTGGTATAAAAGCGGCAAACCCCACGACCTTTCGAAGCTGCTTCGCTATTTGCAAAGCCGCACCAAGATCGATTTACAAATCCTTGAGGCGAATGAACTCATTCCAAGGACCAGCGAGCAAGCTAGACTTCTCGGTGTGGACTTTTTCTCTGTCTTTTCCCGCGGCTCGCAGTTCAAAGTCGAGTCCATCATGTTTCGCATCGCGAAGCCCGAGAATTTTCTGCTGATTTCACCAAGCAAGAAGCAAGTCGGCAGCCAAAACGCGCTGGAATGCCTACCACTTGTCATGGAGCCGCAGAGTGCATTTTATAGCAGCCCACTGCTCGTGCTGGATTTCCAAAGTCTTTATCCAAGCGTCATGATTGCCTATAATTACTGCTACTCAACCTTTTTGGGCCGCATCGTCAATTGGTGCGGAACAAACAAGATGGGCTTTGCAGAGTGCAAGCGACAAGCTGGGCTCATGGCGTTGCTGAAAGATCACATCAACATTGCGCCAAATGGCATGATGTTTGTCAAGGCCGAGATTCGCAAATCTTTGCTGGCCAAGATGTTGACCGAAATTCTGGAGACGAGAGTCATGGTCAAGAGCGGTATGAAGGAGGACAAGGACGATAAAATGCTACAGCAGTTACTCAACAACAGACAATTGGCTTTAAAGCTGCTGGCCAACGTTACCTATGGATACACCTCGGCCTCCTTTTCCGGCCGCATGCCATGCTCTGAAATCGCAGACAGCATCGTGCAAACAGCGCGAGAGACGCTCGAGCGATCCATTGCCTACATACACACGGTCGAGAAATGGGGCGCCGAGGTCGTGTACGGGGACACGGACAGTCTGTTCATCTACCTCAAGGGTCGTACCAAAGACCAAGCCTTTGACATTGGCAACGAGATTGCGCAGGAGATTTCCAAGATGAACCCGCGCCCGATGAAGCTCAAATTTGAAAAAGTCTACCTTCCGTGCGTACTGCAGACCAAGAAGCGCTACGTGGGCTACATGTACGAGACCAAGGACCAGGTCACCCCCGTGTTTGACGCCAAGGGCATCGAGACGGTCCGTCGCGACGGCACGCCCGCCGAGCAAAAGATTGAGGAAAAGGCCCTCCGGCTGCTCTTTGAGACGGCCGACCTCAGCCAGATCAAGGCCTACTTCCAAGCGCAGTGCGCCAAGATTATGCGCGGCACCGTCAGCGTCCAGGATTTTTGCTTTGCGCGCGAGGTGCGTCTCGGCAGCTATTCGGACAGGGGCCCGCCGCCGGCCGGCGCGCTCATCAGCGCGCGCAAGATGCTCGAGGACGCCCGCGCCGAGCCGCAGTACGGCGAGCGCGTCCCGTACGTGGTGATTTCGGGCGCGCCCGGCGCGCGCCTCATTGACCGCTGCGTCGCGCCCGAGGAGCTCCTCGCCAACCCGCACTGGCATCTCGACGCCGAGTACTACATTAGCAAGAACCTCATCCCGCCGCTCGAGCGCATCTTTAGCCTCGTCGGCGCAAACGTCCGCCAGTGGTACGACGAGATGCCCAAGGTCCAGCGCATCTACCAGGCAGCGCCGCCCGGCGCCGCCGGCTCCAAGCGCTCGACGCTGGAATCATACATGAAGTCGACGCACTGTCTCGTCTGCGGCGTCAAGTTTCTCCGAGAAGCATCCGCCGCGGCGGCGGCAGCAGCAGCAGCAGCAGTACACACTACGGCCCTGTGTCCGCGCTGTCGTGGGCCGGGCGCGCGGTCGTCGCTGCTCGCGCTGCAGACGCGGCTCGCGGCCGAGGAGACTAGGTATCAGGAGCTGCTCGCCGTGTGCCGCGGGTGCATGGGCGTGGCGCCGCTCGACGACGTGCCGTGCGATAGCAAGGACTGTCCCGTGTTCTGGACGCGCGTGCGGCAGCGCGGCAAGGTGGTGAGCGAGCGCGCGAGCGCGCTGCCGGTGATGGGCAGCTTGGCGGAGGCGCTGAGGGTGAGAGATCTGGAGTGGTAATTGCGGTGAAATTCTTCTGTTATGTGATTGAATATTCTTGTTGCATGCATTGGCGCGGCGAGGGGGGGGATTGTCAAGATGGGATCGGGCAGGTTAGCGTTGTGAATCTTTTACAGAATAAAACCATGACACATTCTTCCATTCACGTACACACCACCCCAGTCAAGTATGCAATGCTTGTGATGCCATTTGCCAACCAACATCTATGCTTATAAAAAGGGGGGTCGACTTTTAGTCAACATGATCAACACTAAAACTCCATCAACGCCAAATTTCCATTCTTGCTCTCTGCGCCCCTTGTGTGTATTGTATTTGTGATGATTCCCCCACCCATCATCCCCTGTACAAGCCTCCCCCCTTTCCCCTTCCACATTACACCCGACTCGTCACTGATCGTGGCAGCGTCTCCTCTGTCCGACTCGTCGTCGTCGTCGTCGTCGGAACCTGACTCTCATCCGCGTCTTCATCCATCCACCCCGCAAAACCATCATCGTCATCGTCATCGACGTTTGGTTCCGGCGGAGTCGTGGTTGATGGAGGCATCGCAATCAGCGGTTTGCCATCTTCTTGCTCTAGATCCTCCATGCCTGCATCATCGACATCAGGTTGAGCAGGCAACGTGGCTGTTTCCATCTCGGTTATTGGCAGCGCGTCAAATGCTCGCGCGGGCTGCACAACGGGCGTCTTGTCCGCTTCTGGATTCACGTCTTTGACAACGGCAATCGGCACCGGCACCGGTCTCCTTGGGATCCCTGCCGCCGCTATGCCTTTATCTTCATCACTATTCCCCGGACCAAATAGCGCCCCCTCGTCTTCTGCCCCATCGTCCAGCGGCGTCGGCGGCTGCGAGTCATCCGGCGCGCTTATCACGAGAATATTCTCCGCCCCGTTGCCGTCCTCTTCTTCCTTTTCCTCTGCAATCGCCTGACTCGCCCCTCGTCGTCGTCTCTGCGGCAACGGCGGCGGTTTTAGTTCCCGCTCCTGCTCGTCCTGCTTTTGCGAGTGACCCGTCCCTGGCCTCTCTGGCTCCTTGTCCTCGGCCGACACCGGCACGGGCTTGCGCTTGGGTACCGGCACTGGCGCTGCTAACTTGGTCTTGCCGTTTGTCGGACCGGGGAGGGGCGTGCCCGGCGGCGGGAGCGGCTGCCCGCGACCCATCGGCTGGCTGAGGTCGACGTGACCCGCGGCTTCGCCGTGTCGGCGCGCGTCCTTTTGCCGCTGGATGGCGTTCCAACCCCACTGGCGGGCCTGGTTGGCGGCATTCGTCACGGCTGCGAGCGTGTTGTTGCGCGGCTGCTGCTGCTGCTGCTGCTGCTGCTGCTGCTGCTGTTTCGGCCCGTTTGTGTCAGTCGTCGAAGCGATTGTCGAAACAGACGCGCTCGAGTTCTCGCGCTTCATAAAAAACTTGCGCCCGAGAGAGCCGGCCTGGCTGAAAGCGCCGCCGCCATGTGGCGACTGCTGGCTCTCGAGCGATCCGTGCGACGAGACCGTGTTGCGCCGCGTGGGTGGCGCGGCCGCGCCGTCGCCGTGCTGCTCTGTCGCTTCGATAGATCCCTCTTTGGAGGAGACGGACGAGGCGCCGCTCGATTTGACGCGCTTATCCTTACTGGGCGACCCGATGGGCGTGATGATGGGCGACGATGGCGACGCCACCGCCGCCGCCGCCGCTTCCTGTTGGGCCTTGGAGTGCAGCGCGGCAATCAGGCTCGTGGCGTGATCGGGCGGCGACGTCGAAGGCTTGAACCAGTCAGCGTGCGCGGCTTCCGTGCCGACAATCGGTTCCACGCTGGCGCGTTTGATGATGTTTGGGGACCGCGACGACGACGACGACGACGTTGTCGCGGCTGTGCTTTTGGCATCCAGGCTGACCGTCGACGCAGCAGCCGGCGAGTTATTTGCGCTTAGCTTGTTCATTCCGATTCTGCGCCCAAACAGACCCGTCGCGGGCGTCGCCTGGCTCTCCAGCGTCGGCATCGTCTGACTCTTTTCCACTGGTCTTATGGGAGCCTGTGTTTCCGCCGCAACCGCCGGCTCCTCAGGGCCGGCGCCCACAACAACCGTCTCCGCCGGCCCATCAACTTCGGGAACCGTCACCGCCGCCGCCGTCACTTCACCTTCTACCGCATCATCCCCTTCAAAGATGCCCCCCCGCCACTCCTTGTGCTCCGTCCTGAAAAACGGTACGTCGTCCCAGAACGGCTGCACCAGCGTCTCAGCAAACACCTCCTTGATGCGGTTCTCAATCTGCCGCAGGATGACCGTGTAGGTAATCTGGCGGCTGCTCACAATCGGCTCAATAGCAAGCTCCATCTTGGGCATGGCCTGAAACGACAGCCAGAGGCGGTTACTGGGCGGCGCCTTGATCTTGAAGAGTACGTGGCCCTCTATGCGCCGCAGCACCAGCGCGAGCACCAGGTTGACCTCGCGGGCCTTGATGCGCGCGCCGAGGTCAATCTTGGCCGTCGCCGACATTTCCAGCCGAAACTGGCCCGAGTATCGCAGGTCCGCCTCGACGACGCACTCGCCGTCAACAGTAAACTCCTTGAGCTTCAGATTGTGCAGAAACGGCGCCGCCTCACCCGTGTCAATCTTGCGAATGGCAATGTTGGTCAGGTACGACGGCGTCTTGACGCGCGAAATCTTCTTTGTGATCTTGGTCGCGATGAAATTCTCGATATCCTTGGTCCGATACACGCTGAGAAAGATGCGCCCCAGCACGGCGTTGATCCAGCGCGAGTGGACCGTCTCCTCGGACGAGTGCAGCCGCTGCACCAGCGTGATGATGTCCTTGATGTCAAAGTGCTTGGGCTTGGGCGGGCACCGATCGAGCCCGGGAAACGTCTGCTCCTGGTTGCGGAGCAGCGCAAAGTAGAAATCCTCCTTGGCGGAGCAGTTTTCGGAAAAGAGGTAAAAGGGCTTCGCGACGGGGCCGCCGTCGTCGCCGTCAGGACCTTCGCGCCGCGAAAGGCGCAGGGCGTTGCGCTTGATAAACAGCTCGCCCTCGGGGGTCTCGTCGCCGCCTGAGTAAATGCTAATATCGTAGTGGGCGAGGCTGATGACGTGACGGACCTCGAGCTGCTCCTCGTCGTCAAAGAGCATAATGTGGCCGTGTCTGCGAAAAAAAAAACCTCTATTAGTGCTATTTCCCTAGTCGTCCCCAAGAGCACCACCTACCGCAACACCACGTAGAACACATTGCCAGCCTTCCTCGGCCTGTGGCTCATGCTGTTATTCTCAATCGGCCCCGGCACGGGCTTCCGGTCAAAGATGCTCCTGTAGAAGGTTTGGTAGACGCTTGGGCTCGGCGGCGCGACCGTGGCGGTGCCGACGGGCGTGGCCCGCTCAATCGGCTTCGCGTTGATGCCCATGGGCGTGTACTCCCTACACACGGCAAAGTAGCCCGCGGCGACATCGAGCTCGTGCACCGCCGCGTCGCTGTCGTTTTTCCGCTGCCCGCTCCGCCCGTCGTCGTCGTTGTGCTTGTCACCCCGCTCTTTAACCCGGCGGGCGTCGAGCGCGGCCGTGTCGTCGCCATCCTGCACCACGCTGTCCGGGTGCCCGTCCGGGACCTCATCCATGTCCGGCCGAAAGGGCAGCGTGTAGTGCGCATGCAGCAGGACGAGGCCGATAAGCAGCGGGACAAAGGTGACGCCTCCGAGAAGGTACGCCACCAGCAGGGCCGTCCAGGGACCCATGGCTGCTGTGCGTCTGGCGGTGTGCGTGTATGCGTGTGTCGGTGGTTGTAGAGAGGTTTCGGGTCAAAAGTTCGGGGTAACGAAGCGCGAGATCGAGATAATGGGCGGTTGTTATGATGAGCCGAGACGGAGCTGCATGTCCAACGTGGTTGCTGATGGGTGGATGGTTTGAATAAAGGTGTCCTATATCCACAGAATGCCGGCCGGTCCGTTTGTCGCCAGGACAGAAAATTGGTACGATGAGGAATGAATTTATTGACAAGGACCGCTAAATCAAAACGGAAAAGAAAAATGAGAAATGGACATGAACCAACAACGAGAGACGGAAGCGTGTTGATGTTAAAATAAACTTGTCTTCAAGAACAAGGTGTCACGTCACTGTTTGGACAAGCTCCAGCGCCAAAAAGTTGGGGCTACCTACTAAGGTACCTAGCGCAGCGCGTGCTTCACCTACGTCATGTGATGGGTCGACAAGCTCGTCTCACCAAATGCAGTGTCAAGTCAGGGTGACACTCGTTGACGCTGCTCAAGCCTATTTATTTTTATCCCAACAGACCAGCATGGCTCAAACTTCTTGGCGCTACAACAGATTTCTCGTCAAGACGATCACCATCTGTACTTTCAATCTCCAGACGCTAAATGCATCACCATGGTTCCACTGGTCGAACGGGCGCTAATCCTGTTGTAGGGGCCATCTGAACATTGCATGATCCTCTTACAACGGAATTTGGAAAGTCCTTTGTTCCAACATGGTATCCTTTCGAAATCAAAGCCGAAAATGGCATCTCACTTGCAGCCCACGAACGACGCCTCACGTCAATAGAGCCACAACATGCTTGAAACAGAGTTGAATATTCTCATGCTAAACAAAAAAAAAAACTCGACAAATCGCCTCTTGGCTCAAAGGTGAAAGAAACAAAGGTGTCTAGTCTGGTCTGTGCCAAAGAATATAGATAAAGTGATTTTCCCCGTCCACAAAAATGGTCCCTGTCAACAGACAACGGCAACGGTGGACAAGACACTGTAAAACAGAACTAAAGAACCCCCATGTTCCTAATTTACAAAAGATAGAAAATGAAAGTTGCAGTTTTCTTTCGACTGCTGGTGTGAGAGAGTGGCTATAGTTTCAACAGGCGATGCTGCGGGCATAAACTTAAAACGAGTAAAGGAAAACCTCGACCGAGGCAAGAAAGTTTCGTCAGAATCATCAGGTTTTGAATGTGAATCGCGGGAGTAGACTATCCCCAAGGTTCCGTAAAGAGTGTAGAGTGTTTCGTAAAAAGAAATTCTGTGATAAAATGTACCATTCTGAGAGGGTTGCCGCGTTTAAGCGCGCGTTCGCATAGACGACACTGGCGTCGTATTGGCCGAGTGCGTAGGATGGCCATGGCTGTGACGATGGCGCTTCGACGAGTGAGGAACGCTGCCCACATCATGCTTGCCATCACAGCACGCTCGCACATTCTCCAGACGGTCCGCGTCGCGGTCCTGCCGCTCAATCAATTCGCGCAGATCCTCGGCGCTGTCATGCACCTGATTGGTTGTGTACAGGTCAGTGTTGCTACCGCCTGCGCGGCTCCGTAGAGTCGAGAGTTTCCAGTATCCGCTCATCTTGCTCAAGGTGCTTCTCGACGCCTTGTTGGCAAGATCATTACGGTGCGGAGTTGGCGTCAGCGTCGGTACCACCAACGAGTACATTTCAGCGGGAGACTCGCTCTTCACAGCGCGCGAATTGTACGACGAAATCGATTGCTGCTCTGGCCGGTGGCTCTGCGCAGGCCGGCGGCCGTATTGTGGGTTGAACTCGTCGACATCTTCGCGCGTGATGGAGCCCGCAACATCCTCGGCATCATACGCCGCCTGCGGCTCTGCTCGAACCAGCAAATACGACAGAGCATTGAACCACGTTTCGTGGCGGTGGCCAGTAGGGCAGGTAAACTTGATGGTGCGGCCTGGAGCAATAATCACCAGACTCTTGCGGTGCAGGCCCGGGGGCATTGGGTTGTCGTCCGTGACTACACGGACAGCCTCAATAGGCACGCTCTTGGCCTTCAGCTCAGATCGTCCAGCGCTCGACGGATCCTTTTCGCCCCAGTACAGAGTTCGCGTGTAGGGGTGAACCCAGAAGTAGCGGCGGTGTCTGTTGGCAGACAGCTCGCCACGGCCAGTCTTGCGTGTGTACTTCCACAAGTACTCGCCAATCATGGTCTGCGTAATGGCCTGGATCATGCGAGGATCCGTGTTGGGGCCGAAGCCAGTAGGGTCAATGTCCGTAGCGTGCAGATCGAAACGCGCATCAATATCGGAAGTGAAGGACGACACCGAAGGCTGCCTAACAACGACTGGAGGCTTCTGCTGAAATTCGACAAAGCCGCCAGTGCGGGCAGCACGGGGAGTTGGCGTGCCATTCTGCCCAGATCCTGATCGCCTCAGTTGGCTTGGTGTGCTGGGACGCTTCATTGCAGAAGCAGGCCACAGTGGTGGGCCCATGTTACTCTGTGTCTGGGCACCGGCGGCTTGGATAGCCTGGCGATGGTTGGCAGGCAGGGGAGGCGCTGACTCATAGGCTGACCGCCTTCCACTGGCTGCGCTGTCCGGACGAGCAATGACGGACCCAGTATCAAACATGGAGTCGTCAAGGTCCATGCCGCGATTGGTGTGGCTTGCCAGGCTTTCCTGCGAACGGTGGATGCGGACAGTGCCTAGGGTTCCTGGGCTGCCGACCGAAGCAACTGATGGGCTCTTCTTGTGACTCTTTTGCAGACGATCAATCGCTCCACCAGTCAGAGCAGTCTGAGCACCCTGGTCGCTGGTGCTGGGCAACGCAGACTTGCGAGGCGGTCGGGTGGAGCCATTGGTCGAAATTTCTTTGAAGGGCCGCTGAGACTCTGGAGTCTCAGCATCTGGAAGATCTGAGGGAGATTGTCTTGTCTCATCTTCAGCGATGACAGGTGAAGCGTCCTTGCCCTTGCCGCGTCCAAACAGGGCCCCGAAAATCTTGTTGTTAGGTGTCTCAGGCACAAGCTTTTCAGGAGTGTCGGGGTCACGCGGGAAGATGAAGCCATCTCTCCTTCCATTTCTTGGTGATTGCGGCTCAATATTGACATACTGAATAGCAGAGAACGTGAGCGCGGGAACGCTCTTGGGAATGGTTCTCGGCATAATTGCCTCTGAAGAGATGGACGACAGCGCCAGGGTGGGTGGACGCACTTTCGCAGGGCTGACCGGCACCGTGTGCTCAGTCATGACTGAAGAGAAGCCAAAGGCAGGGAGAGCAGGCAATGGCTCAAACACCGGCGATACTCGCTCGGTAGCAATGGCAGAGAAGCCCAAAGCAGGTCGTTGTGGGGACTTTGGCTCAATGTTTTGTGTATTAATGGACGACAGACTAAGCTGTGGCACGGGAGCTGGGATCGCAACGGGGGCGGAGGCCTTGGGCGTGGTAGGCGTAGGTAGCTCAATAGGTTCGACAGCCTGGGATTGAATTTGGCCCAAGGACATGACAGGCACCGATTTCTGAGGACCGGCAATGGGCTCGACCGCCTGCGACTGAATCTGACCCAGAGCCATGACAGGCACCGGTTTCTGAGGGCTGGCAACAGGCTCGACAGCTTGTGACTGGATCTGGCCCAAGGACATGACAGGCACCGGTTTCTGAGGGCTAGCAATGGGTTCGACAGCCTGAGATTGAATTTGGCCCAAGGACATGACAGGCACCTGTTTTTGAGGGCTGGCAATGGGTTCGACAGCCTGAGATTGAATTTGGCCCAAGGACATGACAGGCACCGATTTCTGAGGACTGGCAATGGGCTCGACAGCCTGGGATTGAATCTGGCCCAGAGCCATGACGGGCATAGGTTTCTGAGGGCTAGCAACAGGCTCAACAGCTTGTGACTGAATCTGGCCCAAGGACATGACAGGCACATATTTTTGAGGGCTGGCGATGGGCTCGAGCTCCTCGGACAGAATAGTAGACATCCTCAACCTCGGTGGTGCGACTATAGGCTCCCGGGGCTCTATATTCTGAGACTGGATGTAAGAAAAGGCCAGGTCCTTGGGTGCCACGACATTCGGCGGGACAGGGAATTGGGCAATCTTTTCGTCAATGTCGCTGTTGGAGAAATTAGACGTGCGGCGCGACGCATCCGTGGCTGTAGGATCGTAGCTCGACCGCCACTCTGGCGAATCCCGGCTCAAGTTGATGACGGAGCCCGAAGAGGTTGGACGAATTGTCTCGAGGGCCTGAGGTCGCGTGGAGCCAGGCTCTGTCATGGTTGAACTGTCAACCATGACAGCGCGTGTAGGCATGGGCGGCGCAGGGGACAGCGTGCGGCGAATCGAGCCGGGTGTGACGGAGCGCATGGTGCGTGTGCGGGGAGTGCCATTGATAGAATCATCCTCACTACCGTCGAAATCCTGGAGCTCAGAAAACAGACTCTGACCAGGCGCGCGTGGCGTGCCAGCGCTGCCAGCATGGCTGATAGGGCTGCTCTGTATAGTGGGCTCCTCGCTGTTTTGGCGGGAGCGGCGAGACCAGGGCAGGCGGCTGAGGCTGAAGCGGCTTCTGGTGGAAGAGACAGTGCCGGTGGGCGTGCGCACGTCACGCAAGGTATTTAAAGCTTCGTCGGCAGAGGTCGAAGCAGTGCTGTGGAAGGATTCGCGGGTGCCATTTCTAGCAAGAACAGCAGGTAGATTCGGCGTCTGCTTCATCCTGCCAAAGCCTCTAGACTCAGTCTCTGTTTCATCACCATCACTGTCTGACATGACTTCGTGACCGGTCTGGAAGTCATCCGTCTCAGTGGCGCGCTCGTTTGCCGTCTCAAAGGCAGATTCACTAGCCTCATTGGCAGTCTCAAAATGGTCGCTTGGCTCAATCGAGGGCAGTATGGTCTGCCTTGTGGTAGTAGGGCTGCCAGAAGGCGAGCTGCCGTCATTCTCTTCCCATTCCGGATCATCCAGGAAGATCTCATGCTTGCCGGAGCGCATGCTACCAAGCAGTTTGGCGGGGGGCTTGTATTCCTTTGAATCGACCTTGCGGCTGCGGCGGTTGGTGCGCATGTTGCCGCCAGCTTCGCCGCGCTGCTTCTCCAAGTCGTCTCGCAAATCTTGAATGATGCGGCGGAGTTCGAGCTTCTCGGTCTTTTCGCGGTGAATCTGATTTCTTTGGCTCTGTATGGTCCGTTGCGCGTGGCCGAGGGAAGACTTGAGAGTCTCCGTTTCCAAGACGGCATGTCTGGGAGTGCCCTTGATAGGGGAGGGCGGCGGCGAGTGATCGGGAGTAGCATGCTCGGCAGCTGTGTTAAAGTCATCGTCGCTGTATCCAGAACCAGGTTCGCGATCCGCCATTCTACCACGATGCGCAGAGATGGCACTGGCAAGCTCTTGGTTCTGACTGTGCAGGTCATCAATCTTTTTCTGAAGAGCCGAACGCTCATCTTCGCCCAAATTCAGGTTGCGCTTGGCAGAACCAAGCTCAATGTCATGTAGTTTCACGGCAGCAGCGTGCTCCTCGGAGAGCTTTGCAAGGGAGGCCTTGATCTCGTCGACTTCCTTTTGAGCGACCGCCTTTTCCCTGTTTACGAGGTTGAGGGCCTGGGTCAGCTTCTTTTCCTTGTCGGCGGCCTCTTTTTGAAGAGAATTCATTTCCTGCATGCGCGTCTCGAGGTTCCAATTTTCGTCCTTGTAGCGGTGCTCGCTCTCATCGAGAGTCTTGAGACGTTGGTTAAGGTTCTCGGCATCGAGTTCGAGTCGGGCCTTGTCGCTCTGGAGCGTCTTGACCTCTTCTTCGCGTTCGGAAAGGAGCGATTGAAGATTTCGGACCTGGGCTATGAGGGATTGGCTGATTTCGGCGGCAAACTCAATGTCGTGTAGGCGGTTGGACTGCTGGTTCCTAGCCCTGCGCTTGGGGACGGTGAGCTTTGTGGGGGAGCCTGTTGCGTGGCCGTCGAATTTGGAAGGGCTGATGGAACGCTGTAAGACGGGGCTTGTTAGAAACTGTCTGAGTCGGTTGGAGAGATAGGCGATGTGAGCAACTTACCCTGCCGGTGCGACCATCGGGTGCATATGGTGTGCCGCCATTCTCATTGGAAGGAATCCTCTTTGGTAAAAAGGCGCGAGCAGACTCACGGGCCAAGTCGTTATACTCGCGCTCAATTTCGACAAGCTTTTGGCGAAGCTCGGGGCCTAATTCGCCCTGAGCCTGGAGGTTCTCAATTTCCTGCAATTGCTCGGCCAGCATTTTACGTTGGGAGACAAGAGCAGTGCCAAGCTTGCCGGCCTCATCAAGGCGGCGCTCCGTCTCGGCTAGATGAGACTCGAGGGCACGCTTGGCCTGGCGTGGGGAGGAGCCGGGCCCAGCAGCAAAAAGCTCATGGTCAAAGGCCGAAAAGCGGTAGTGAGCAGCTGACGACGTGCTGACGACGAATGGGTCGTTGGCGGCATCATCGTCGGCCGCAGGCGCAGCGAGACTGGGTCTGGCCGAGGCAATAGACGAGGCCATCCTGAAGAAAAGGACAGAAGGACCGCCTAAGGCCAGCGGGAGACCATGAAGCTGGCCAGAAGCTGGTGATTGTTGTTTGCGAAGCGGAAAGGGCGCTAAGATGATGGGCAGGACTTTCGGGGAGAAGACGAGCTTTGTTGGCCGTCGGTCGTGAGCTTGCAGTGGAAAGCACGAATTGATCGAGTCCGAAAGAAGCGCCCCTTGCGTTGAAAGCGGAGGATCAAGCAGGGGTTAGGAGAGACAAGATGCAGGTCTGGCGACACAGGTCTGGGAGGGATGATTGTGGCGCCGATTTGGGCAGGAAATGAAAAAGAATAGGGCGCTGATGCGAAGGCGACAGAAGAGTTGAGATGACGATAAAGGCCAGCAAAGAATATTTGGCGGTGTTTGCTTGACTCGAGGGCTAGCCAGGCTCGTGGTGGAAGCGGATGCCGAGCCCGAGAGAATGCGGCGTGCGGCGTCTGGCAGAGTTGGGCGGCAACACAGAATTGTGCTGGAATGACGCGTGTTGACAATCGACCAGGTTGGACCCGAGAAGCAGAAATGGCTAGGATCTTCTTTTCTGGGGTTTGCGGCACCTGTGGTCTCTGTCTGTTTTTTTGTTTCTTGGTTTGGTCGATGGTAAAATCAAAAAAATGCTATTAATGGAGGAATAGAAGTCGAACAGAAGTCGAACAGAAGTAGGACGAGGTCGTAAGTCGTTGAACAGGAAAGATTATGAATTTTCCGGTAATTAGATTAAAGGTGCAAGACGCTGTTTTTTTGGTTCTCGGGGTGTACAGGACACCAAAGAGACTGGCGTGTTGAGCTAGACGGACGGGTTGATGGATCACGGAGAGACAGCGAAGCGGGGGCCGAGATATCAAAAGACGCGTCGAAGGAAAAAATACGGAAAAAAGAGGCTTTCGAATGAGCGGCAGGAAGGCGAAGGGTTGGTTCGAATTGACGTAGACTCAGCAGCGAGGAGACGAGATCTGCGTGAGCTATGTGGTGATGGAGGGCGTCAAAGGAAAAGAAGCACCTTGAAGGAGGAAAGGAGAGGGAAGAGAGGAGTCGTGATGCTGTTTGTCTTTTTTTTTTTTTGCTGCCAATTGCCAGTTGGAAGCGGAGGTGGTCAGCGCGTGCCTACCTTTACAGGGGAGGTACAAAGAGATGCAGTGAGTTGCAAGGGAGTGGTTACAGCGCGTGAGCCCGCTATAAGAACACCAGTTAGGTGACTGCACCGCATCCGTGCATCCACGACGAAAAAAACAAAGAAAAAACAACAGCCAACCATCTCCGAGACCAATGTATAATCCAAGACCTCGTCTCATGGCGCGAACTCTAGTACCTACAGCTCGGGAGCTGGTGGGAGAGCGTCCACCGACAAGCGTGCTTACAGTGAGCTTTCCAGCAAGCGCAAGAGCTCACAGCCAAACAGCTCACAGTGGATCAGAGGCAGTGGGGAGCTCGAGTTGCTATAAAGACACGCTAGACCATTTTTGATCATACACACAAGAGACATCTTTGTACTTTGACACCTCGACCACTGACCAAGGCTTGCTATCAACACTTTGGTGTCATTGTACAAGGCTAGCCTTGTTCTTGATAACCACCATTCAATCACGTACGGTAAAGTATTCTAGCGCTGCCCATTTGCGCGCCCATCATCTGCACCGACCAATCCCCTCTCACAACGTCGTTGGTCTTTTGTTTACTTTTCCCTCTTCAGTATTCATACCAATCCTCTTTTCTGCCCTATTTCTTCCCCACCCGTCCCATCTCACCAGCCAAGACTGCCCGTATTTTTATCTGCAGCAAGCTGGGGCATTCCTCCTGAATATTGGCCAGCCTCAGCTGTCGTTGCGACGGCGGTCATAACATGTGGAACACGCACAATATACCAGCATAATTGCATTTCAAGAGAACCAACCCCCATTGGGATTCAACCGATAACTATGGCGGTAAATTTAGAGATGACAAAATAATTTGAGAAGAAAAAAGAAAAGAGTCCTAAAAGCCATGCATCGTCGTGGCATGACGCGCCTCTGCTCTGCATAATGTTGCCTCATTTAGCTCAGCGCCACGCTGGCTTGCTCGCCAAACAAGGGCCCCATGTCAACAATGCGACACATGCCCTGCGACCAATCAGTACCTCACATAACCTACAAAAATAGAAGGAGAAATCTGAGCCATTACTGCACCTACCCGGCACCTTCTTTGTTTTGTTTTGTTTTCTCGGTCGTTGTCGGCTGAAAATAATGCGCGACTTCAGACGAGCATGTTGCCTAGATGCTACGAACAGTTTGCTGTGCTTATCAGTTATGCAGAGCCAGCTGTGGCTTGCCGACGCGTGGCGGTGCCACCGAGTTGCGGATATGCTTGCAGTTCTTGACATGTCTGTTTGTTGCATGTATATATGGCAAAGTATCCACGGACATGCCGAAATTATCCCCACGACTTGCTACTGATAATTTCATGGCATTCAATCTTGGTCGTTTCGAGGACTTAGACTATTATTCTTTTGACTCCGCCCCCAATTTATGGCTTCTCCCTTTGCGGCCCCTAGTCTTGTGACTCGATTGTCAGAACTTTTGTGCTTGAACAAGATACTCAGCCATGATATATTTGCCCGAAATGACGCAACGTTCATCAAACCTTGTGTGTCTTGGCCGTTGCCAATGACGCGACTAGTTATGCGTAATCCGTACTCGGCGCGAGCTTATTCCAAGCGCGTCAATTCAACGCCCTAGTCTTCATTGGGAAGCGCAGCAAAAACACAATATAGCACCCACAGCCAAACGTTGCCGCCGATGGCAACAGGCATCTCGCTGCCAAACATACATGGCCAAACTACTTGCTCTCGGGATTTTTGCACTGGTTCATGGTTTGAGAGAGGCTGGTACCACTCGTGTCGTTTGCGCTCGCGGACCGCCCCTCACCAAAAGTGGCTGTAGTTAGCGAAACTTCTTAGCTTGACATTTTCCCTCGCTGTTCGTCAATTCGCGTCGTAAAACGGAGAATACGATAGTGTGTCAAAAATCAAGCCGATTCATCGATTGTCAGATTAGACATGAAATTGCCTAGTCATGCCGCGCGGGACAATCATCATCAGATCCGACACCATCTCCCCGCTAATAAGTCCGCCTTGGAACGCTAGGAGTCGCTGCGCCATAACTAGTTACTCGTGGCTCTTTGTCTTTCAGACGAGAAGGGCCGAGATATCCTTCTAGATCTTCGATATGCTGGTGTGGCTTTTATAGCCTATTTTCAACATAGCGATATTAACTATCAGCAAAGCAAGAATTTGGTCCAACTATTTAGTGCAGATTACCAAGCGTTGAATGCTAGTTTGCCACCCATTTCCAACTTTAGCTTGGACGAGATGCTACAAAAGCATTTAAAAAAAAATCTTAATAATGAACTAAGACGGTTAAAAGACAAACTAGCACTTTCTTTCTCGACAAGCATGTATTATTTAGCTGATAGATCTACGCTCTCTGCTTCAGCTGACTCACCCAAATATTCCAGCGCCACTTGCGACTTGTTAGTTGGCCTAACTAGCCTGTCCCAAATTCGCAAATCTTCATCCTCAACCAACGTCAACCCGACCACATCCTGCCACGATTGACCACGAATTGCCCCTTCCCCAGCCGTCGCATACACGCCATAATGGACACTGAAGCCGCGGCCGCCGCGCCGGTCGCTCTCTTCAAAAAGCGCGGCGCCAAGGGCAAGGCCAACATTCGCAAGCGGGCTGCGACGCCACCACCCGCCGACAGCGACAGCGACTACTCGTCCTCGGAGGACGAGTCGGGCCAGCGCGTCAAGCGCCGAAAGAAGACGGCCGTCGTGACGGCCTCTTCCAGAGCCGCTGGCGCCGGCGCCGGCGCCGGCAAGGAGCTCACCGCATCCGCGTACACGGCCGATCGCAGCGCGCCCCTCTCGTCCGCCAACGACGCCACCAAGCAGAGCAACTGGTACGACGAGCACGCCGCCGATGCGCTATCGGCCAAGACCCTGCTAGGCTCCTCGTCCTCTGCCTCGTTGTCGTCGTCGTCGGCCGCCGCTCGAAACGCACCCGATGGCACGTACAAGGGCCTCGCGAACCAGACATCCTTCATCACCAAGAACCCCGACGCGCCGCAGCGCTCCGTCGGCCCCATCAAGGCCGCCACCAACATCCGCACCATCACCGTCATGGATTTCGCGCCCGACGTCTGCAAGGACTACAAGAAGACGGGCTTCTGCGGCTTCGGCGACAACTGCAAGTACCTGCACTCGCGCGAGGACGTCAAGCAAGGCTGGCAGCTCGACAAGGACTGGGACATCACCTCCAAGGGCAAGACGCACCTCGGCGGCACCGTGGTGGCGAATGCGAACCGGGATGCCGCGGTGGCGAAAACGGCCGGGGGCGAGGATGCGGACGAAGATGCCATGCTGGAAAAGATTCCGTTTAAATGCATAATTTGCGAGGGCGACTACCGCGAGCCGGTCGTGATGCGCTGCGGGCACTACTTTTGCGAGCCCTGCGCGCTGCAGCGCTACCGGAAAGATCCGGCGTGCGCGGCGTGCGGTGCGGGCACGAATGGTGTGTTTAACTCGGCCAAGAAGCTCAAGAAGCTGCTGGAGAAGAAGAGGGATCGAGCGGAGAAGAAGAAGCAGACAGAGGGGGAGGGGGAGGGGGAGGAAGAGGTGAAAGGAAAGGATTTGCGAATGGTTTGATGGTGACTACTTTTTGTACAACATAAAAGTTTCTGGCATGGGCAAGGGGGAGTTGAGGAGAATGAGCATTTAGAAGCGCGGAATACCCAAATTGTATTTATTACGGTCGTCATGTCATTGTTGAATCACTGAAGAATCAGAATTATGATATGTTGACAGCGATGAACAGTACAGCCACGATTGTGATTTATGCTACGGGGGCAACTAACATCAGGCTCATCGCGAGAGCTCGTGGATTCAAATACCAGAAGCATGGACCTGCTTTGCACTGCAGGACACGCCACCATATCAGACTGATTTAGAAGCGCGCACCTTGGATACGCTCTGCTTTTGTGTCGAAAACTGCATCGAGTTGTCTCGAGCATGCCGCCTCCAACACTATGTATTCTGTAACTTGATTAACTGTTGTCTGCTCCTTTACAAGCAGCCATATCGGCTTGCGTGTGACTGGCACAGCATCTTACCCTGCGTCTTCTCATTCGCCAGGGGTAGTTCTATAAGGAATGTATGATAGGGAAACTTTGCCTTAAACGATCGGAAGATGATGTCGCTGCTCACATTCGGTGTCAGTAAGTGCTGATTTGATTTTTGCCCTCTGCATATGCATGTGCTGGCCGGTGTCAAGATTCTTCGCCAGAGACGAGCGCGCCAATGCTCGTCATTGCAGATGCTCTGTTTTGGATAAGGGCTAACTACACCATATTAACGGCCCGGCTTGTTCAGCATAAGTACGTACAGTCACCAGCATGGTTGCCAATCCATAGTCATTGGTGTTTTCAGGTCGCCGACTCTGTGGACTGCAGGGCTCGCCTGTGTGTCTCGCGACTAGGAATATCTCGACAGGCCCGAAGTACATGATCTCCGATATCTGGAGCTTCCCAGAACATGCTCGAAGATTCAATCAAGTACTTGCTCGCCATCAAAGCACGATTCATCCGAGTAAACGAAGAGCCAGCATGCGACCAAGATAATAACATGTCGTCGTTTGCTTGGACGAAAAGGCTGTCCCCATCCTAAAGGACACGACTGTGTTCATCAACAATAGAGAAGTCGGCTTGCTGTATGCAGCTGTTGGTTTGTGGCAAATATACATTTTTGAGAGCTCTGCTTGGCCAAGTTCATCTGAAAAGGAAGCATTTTTCTTGCGTCACTCTCTGTCGCCTACGCCGGTCAGCAAGCAGCAGCCTTGGCTGCTCAGTGCCGCAATCCGGTCCAACATAATCAGCCACAAGATTTATATTCCGGTTCCGGTACAGAAAAGTAGTCTCCATCTGCGCATTTGCCGTTGGACTTGCAGCAGCTGCCGGATGGTGATGAGACAATGATCGGAAATGCTGGCACTAATCTCAGCGGCGAGACAGAAGCAGCGAGGGTGCAAGCCGACCAACCCAACCATCTCCCCCGTCTTCTCCTCGAGCTTCATCACAACATGACACGCGATAGTCTCTTTGCACGCGCCCTATACTCCGAGGCGGGTCGCCTACCCGGAAAGACCTTGTTCGCGAGACTGCTGCTCTCGCAGCAAAAGGCCGAGGGCCGAGGACGACGGCAACTCGGAGAGGAGCTTCCCGCCGTAAAGGAGGTCACCCTCGTCGTCCAAGGCAGTAGTTACTACCTGCACATATTGCGCCAGCCCGCGCGTGCTCGAGCTCGACAACGGCCCAGGACATGGTGCGGCAACCTGACCGAGACGGCCGCGACGTCCGCACCCTGCCGCCCGACACCCCTCCGCGCGTGCCTCAACCACCTTCACACAGAGCGGCGTGCAGCTGCGCGGCTCCCTGCGCTACAACCTCGACTCCTTTGAGCCGCCCAGGGGGGGGGGCTCATGTGATGATGACGCTCAAGGACGCCCAGGGCAAGCCTGGTCCGCACGGTGTCGGGACGCGGATGTGATTGAGGCAGTGGAGAGGCAATGAGTACATAGTTTGCATATTTGTTTTGACTTTTTACTACATTGTTTGCATTCCATCAGCCTTGTCTCTTTCTTGCTCACATTGTCGTTTTTTGTGCAATTACTATGCCGCGATTTATTTTCATCCATGGTTGAACCACCTGTACTCTCTCCCTCGCACCACTCTTCAAAAGAGAATCAATCATGACATCTAATCAATTGAACTTCCTCACCGACGAACAGCTTCAACGACTGCCGAGCCCTACTCGTGTCGGGCACCAAAAATGACGACGTCGAAAATGCCTCGTCGCTAGCGGCGGGTTCTCGGCGTCTCTTTTATGTCTCCCATAACACGCCTCCTAATAACCACCGAGGCCGTGCACCTTTTCCCCACGAGGCGTGACCTGACGACTGGACCCGTTTTGAATTTAGCTCAAATTCACCCACCATTCACTATTAATAGTCCATGTCGTATGCTGCGCCGCAGCAAGGTGGTTCGGCTTATTGGTGGAATCGCAGGTTTCTCCCCCATCATCGGGCCGTGACTCGTGCCAGTCGCGCGACAAGGGGTGACAATGGTATTATTGACAAATGCTTAATGCTTAATCAAGGATGCAGGGGTAATCATTCTAATTTACCAACATCTTTCATCACTGTTCAGAATTCTGCTGCAGATTCGAGTAATTGTAGCAAGTGTTGTATTCTGCTCTCGATTGATCGATTCTGAGAGGCTGTTTCGCTCGGGGGCTCTAACATATACAAAAATGACAGTGGAAAGATAATTAAACACCAGGCTCATTCATGCGCGAAGCGAATGTCCATTCCGTCCCAACGCCATTCCCCGCTTCCTGTTTAGAATGTATTCCAGTTTCCGCCTCCCAGATTTCCCCTTTGAACAAGAAAAGCAGGCAGAAAAGACCGCGCCGCATTGTAACGCCAAAAAAAGGAGCTCCGTGCTAAAGCCCATGCCAGTGCTTGATCTATTAAAAAGACCCAAGACTTATGCCCATTATAATAATATGGCAAGACAAAGGAAATTGACAAAGGAAGAAAAGACGCAATTTGTACAAAGTACATATTTTACGTATCAGATGTGAGTGATATGCCAGTTGTGTTGGATTCAGTAACCAGCCTGACCGGGCATCTTGCCGAGAGAATGCGACCCCATGGTTTTAATAGGAAGATGGTTATGGCAGAAAATCCTCTTGTTATTCGCCGAGGTCGACTTGGTGGCATCTATGCAGAGAGTTGGGTCGTCATAAGATTCGACCTGGCAGCATTCAATGTTCTTGATCCACCGGTTGTTGGCGACGTCGAGAATGGTGATGCGTTTCGCGGGGTCGGGGTTGAGCATTTGCAAGAGCATGCGGCGAAGCGCAGGAGGGTTTACGCCGACATCGAGAGCCAGGCATTTGGGGTAGTCCGTGTCGGTGATGACGGCCTCGGGGTCTGGGTGATTCTTGTACCAGCGCTCCCAGCCCTTTACGAGCTTATCGTAATGGGTATTACCAGGTTCAGCGCGTGACCAGATGGCGCCGCCAAAGTTGAGATAGATCATGACGATGGCGGCACTCCAGACGTCGAGGGCGCGGGCGTCGTACGAGCTCTTCTTCGCGAGAACCTCGGGTGCAATGTATGGCTCACTACCGCAGATGCCGGGGCTGCAGACACGGAAGTCACCCATGTTCTGGCCGCACATGCCATGAGCTTCGCGGAGGCCAGGATGCGTGCCGGAAAAGACCTCGGAGACGCCAAAATCGGTAATCTTAATCTTGCTGTCCTTGGTGATGAGAAGATTCTCGAGTTTTATGTCGCGGTGGGCAATTCCGTGAGCGTGGAGGTAGGTGACGCCCTGGACGAGCTGCTTGAAGATGCAGAGGCGATCTTTGAGTTTGGCGTCGCCCTTGAAGAAACCTTTTTGGACAAGACCAAAGAGGTCGCCCTCGGAGCAGTATTCCATGACGTGGTTCCATCGACCATGGTCGGTGCAGAGGCGGATAGTTTCGACAATGTTAGGGTGGTGCAGGCTCTTGGCGATGCTAAACTCCGACTTGATCTTCTTTTCATATTCTTCCTGGCTCTCGCTCTTGGACTTGCCGCGAAACTCCTTGACAGCATAGAGTTCATTGGGACAGCCCTTGCGAGCCATGAGAGTAACCTTGGAGGCAGCGCCCTTGCCAAGGTGCTTGCCATGGCGACCGAGAAGCTTGTGCTGATACTCGAATTCCGAGAGAAGCTCAGCTGTGTCAATCATGAAGTCGTCAGGCAGACTGAGACTCATGCGACGAGCTTTGGTCCCAGTGCCAGCATCAGGAGGCAGGACCCACGGTTGGCGCTCAGCAGGGTACATCTTGCTGCCGGTATGCTCTTGAGGGGGGAGGCCGGGTGCTCCTCTGTTGCCAGCGTCGAAGCTGCTAGCACGGCGGGGGGTCTTTCCATTACGTCCGCCACGTGCAAAGTTGACGGCACGGCCGCGTAGGGTAAGGCCGGTGGAGGCACGGGACTTCTTCTGGAAGTCCTCGGGCCCAGGTAACGATTTGCCCAGTATGTTGGTTCGGTTTGAAGGGGCCATTTCTAGTGGTGACCCGGGCGATGGAGGCGAATTTGATGCAGTAGACTGAGTCTTATACGAAGTCGGGGCCGGAATACTGCGAGGAGCACTGGTAGGGGGAGGATTACGATGCGAAGAGCTGTCTGTTGAGCCGGGAGAGCTAGAGTCGAAGACCGGAGTGTCGCGCTCGATGGCGGACGACGACCGGCGGAATAGATTCGTCATTGTGCGTTTGAAACTGGACGTAGAGCCACGAGTAGAGCGACGCGATAGAGTGCCGGGTTGAGGAGCCTCAAGTTCGGGTTCTCGCTGTTTTGGTGTTGGAGTAGCGGGCTCAACAGCCGAAACAGTCGTGTTGCCAATGATTGTGCGCGCGCGATGCAGCGTACGTTCGGGCGACGGCGCGGGAGTTTGCCTGGGGGTGGCTTGGCCCACTGGCGAGTCGTGCTGAAGAGGCGGTTTCGTAGGATTCGAAGTTGGAGGGTTTTGAGCGGTATTGTAATGCGTCAAAGTGAGATTCTGGCCAAATTGGTGAACACTGGTAAAATCCTGCGAATAGCGGCCGCCACTAACGGGAGTGACGGGTTCTATAGGTGATTCACTTCCGGATTCGCCAGCTTCTTCCTCGAGGATGGGATGAGGGATATCGGCAGGATATTGGCGTGGTGAGGAAAAGCTGTGCGAGTAGAAGTGGCGATCCTGAAGATCCGCGACATCCGCAGAATCTGTGTCGAGGAGAATGAGAGCGTCAGTAAAAAGATGAGGGGAAAAGATCCATGAAAAAAAATAAAAAGAAGAAGAAAGAAGTTGAATTGACTTCCGACTTGGGCAAAGAGAAACGCTAGGGCCAAGGTACAAAGGCGGGACAAATGACTGAATCACGTCACAGGTAGGTGGCAGACAGGCGCTGAACAAGGATGTGGAAATGGATCAATAAGCAGGGGAATGCAATCAGTCAGTTGTGTGTGGGCAAGCGGCCAGTTGACCGGCACCCCGGCAAGGCGAACCAAAAGGCTAAGAATAGTGGGCAGAAGAGGCTGAGTGCGGGTTGCGACTGGTAACAGAGAGCGAATCGGGCGCGTGGGTAGAGAGGAGTGGCGAGAATGGTGGGCGCCGAGGACTTGAGGGACGAGAGAAAAGGGTTGAAATGCACTGACCTGAATCGGGCCCCATGGTCCGGGGCTCTGCTGGGCGTAATAACGTAGCAGCCATGATTATGTCGAAGTGATGAGCAGTTGCCGACGGCGCTGAATAATGGGCTCCAATAGCCTTGGTTCGATAGGGTTGGTTTAAAATAGGCTTTTGGTCCAGACGAGCCAACTGGACGAGCGAAGACGGAAGCGTGGCAGCGTTGTGCAACAACCGGACCAAGACTGGACGAGAGCGGACTCAGAGAGCGAGGCGGCGAATGGGTGGGCAGACCGGGCCAGATGAGGGCGAGTGGGCGAAAGCAGCTTTGGTGTGCCGCTAGTGACGGAGAGTTGCTGCAGGCAGGTCTAGCGGAATGTGGTGGGGGTTTCCGTGCCGCAAGTATTCCAAGTCGGTGTCCTTGCTGCTGAGAGAGAGGTTCAACAGGTATTATCCGGCCGAGAGCGTTGAAGCGGCGTCCAAGGTGACCGAGACACCTACACGAAAAGCGCTAGAAAATCCTCTCTTCCACCTGAGGACGAGCGAGAGGGCGAGAAAAGAGTGGGCAGGTGATGTGTAGCCCAGTGAGATGCTTCGAGATAGTGGGTGATGGCGGATTTTAGCGGCGCCCAACGACGTAATTGATGGGGAAGCTTGTCCTCTTTTTGCTGCAAAGAAGCGGGACGATGGGCGCTAACAAGACGGAAAGGGTCGCTGGGGGCAGGCGAGGCGAGAAAAAGCCCTTGTTGCCCGCTGTGCTGGGCGTCGTGGATAGACGGAGCGTGTTGCTGTGTTTGCTGGAGAGCGAGGCACACCACCAAGAACAGAAAGCTTGAAGCAGTTCCGCGGAGACACCGACGGGACCTTTTGGTGTGAGGACTAGCTTTCTGATGCAAGCCACAAAAAGACCAGGAGCGTCGAGATGAACAAGGAGGGGTTTCGTCGAGTATGTAGTTCAAAGCTTCGATTTGCTGTTGATGGGATTGAGTGAATATCTGCTTGTCGTGTTTGCCGGGGTAGCTGTATAGACGGGTTGTAGATGTAGACTGGGTATTAATGGCCGTCGTCGTGGTATCGAGTTGCGGACAATGCCAAGCCTGTGGGTGGAATTCGTAGAATTCTCCAGAGATGACGATTGATGGAGCGCGGTTTTGATTTTCGGAATCCCTTCCTTTGCTGGTGGTTGCCAGTGCAAGTATCAAAGTATCGCGGGTTGGCGGCGGAGGGGAGGAGAATCAGCAAGCGAGGCTACGCCTGCAAATCCATGGGCACGAGCAAGGAGATGAATTCCACAGGAGAGAAGAGGGAAGAATGGAAAGATGAGAGAATAAAGAGTGAAATAGGACAGAGGGGAGAGTTGATAAACAAAACTCCACCAGCAGAGGAAATAGTGGTGAGGAAAGTAAATTGTAGATAGGACAAACGGCGTTTTTGAAGCACAAAAGTGGGCGTGGGCTTGGAGGCATTTATGAGAGAAGCATGGCGAGCTCTGGGGTGTTTTAGGGTGTTTGGGGCGGGTTTCTGGGGGGGTGTGCTTCTGAGATGGCGGGTTGTAGAAGGTGAAGTGGCTGATTACAGTGGCTGTAGTGGCATCTGCTAGTGGTCTCGGTGCCTGGAACGCTCTACATCTAGCATCTCATCAGTGGACGCCACGGGGGCGTGTGTACTAACAAGGGCGTGTGGTCGTCGAAAAACTTGCTGGGATCAAAAACTCGGATCGAAAAGTATCCAGTACTAGGTCAAGAGTAGCGGATGTAGAATGTAAATAGATAGGTGCACAAAGAGGTTCGCTTGTGGTTATGACTCCATCGCTTGGAGTTGTGCCTACTGAAATAGTAGCAGTATTACATGTGTACCTACATACCTACGGGGTTCAGTGTCGTGAGGTACATAAGATAGTCGGAGTATTTGTCAAAGCAATAATCTTGCGGAAAAAAGGGCAATATTAAATTCTCCTCGAATCGTATAATGGCATTTATTTTCCCGTTGTATTTTCATAAGATATATTTTACCGATGAATCTCGTCAAACTCAATCTACCCCACGACACGAGACGCAGCTACAGCACCTCAACACCACAGGCGCCGTAGAGAACAGCACAAGCAACCACTATGACCGCTGTACTCAATCACTTGGTAGGCATCTCGGTTGACAAAGACGACCATGCCGAACCGCCTCATTTTCAACCTCATGCCTCCTCACGACGGCATCCCCTGGGCCTCGATAACCCCTCACGATACCTCCAGTAACCCTGGCGGGGCACGCACGGGCGAAGAAAACAGATGGGCTCTGGCTAATTTGATGATGGGGGCTCCATATAGTCTACTAGTAGTAGTAAGCCATGCACATGCGAGCATGCCCCAAGGTGCGCATCAGAGACCGCTTGGCCAAAGAAGCTGACGCGCATCCCGTGTGCTCATTATTACTCTAGCACTGGCCAAGACCCGCGTTGCTTCCGTCCGTCCTCACTCGCGGCGCTCCAGACTCACTGCGCGCTCTGAAATACGCAGCCAAGACGCCCAGAAGAGCTCTTCATTAAGCCCCCTCCCCATCTTGCAGGCGCCCATCGCCCTGCTAAGCGCATAGTACGGTAGCAGGGGTCCTTGGACAAGGCTTGGCTGCATGGAAGTTTTGCACATTCTATTCGTATGGTCTCGGGGTTTTTTCTTCATGATGAAAAAGTCGTGTAAGCTGGGTGGGTGAGCCAAGACTGACGCACGTACTCGCCAACGTTGAACAAAACATTTTGATTTCCGTCAACCGCCTGTGTCAATCCCCCCCGCTTGTTTTTGACAATTTGTCGCACTAAACAAATAAGCCTATTTGCTTGTCTCTGACGGTCTGACCTTGGTTGCCCTCTGAAACCGCGCCCCTGGCGCCGGCCTTTCTTCAGGAGCTAATGCACCAAACTGCATCCTGCAGCTGGCCCTGCGCCACTTTGCTGCAGCTGGGATCGACCTCTGCTCCCCGTATCAAGCAACTTGATGCGTGTTTGCTGTGCCATTCTACTGCACTGTCCGATATCTAGGCTAGCAAAGAGACTAGCAGCGCACCTCCAACAGGCTCATGCCAATCTCCCAACTCCTCTCTCTTGCACACAACCAACGTGTTTGTTTTGCAACAAGAAAGAAAAAGGGCGACATGGGAAAGAAAATCACAACTCCGACCTTCATTCTTGACGAGCGCTTGGCGTCAGCATTACAAGCGGAAGAACTCCTTTATTTGGGGGAACTTCCTCCCTGCCGCCAGACAGGTTGCCCCCAATGGCAGACGGGGTGAGACATGTAGCATTTCTCGACACCGTGTCACCGAACCCATGTCTGAATTCTTGTCTGAGGCTTATTTCATCGTGGTGCAGCCTCTGCTGCTGCCAGCATTTGCACCGATTGACGTAGACCGCAGCCGCAAAGCTGTTTCTGGCAATTGCTCAACTGTGGCTTTGCGCTGACGGCAAAGACGGCGAGGGAAGGAAACCGAACCCGACCAACATCGGACAAGCCACACGTCGCACGATAGAGGCACGCATCGTCCCGTGCCAGACGATGGCGTCATCGTTGCTTGCCGCCCGACATTGTGACGCCGTTGCTGGACGATTGCCCTTTTCTTCACATCACCTGCTCATCTGGATGGGGAACAGTCCACCCCAACAGCCAGCCTTGCGCTGCTCGACTCCTGCGAGTCCGATGTGGAGAGCGGCTTTTGCTATCATTGGAGTAATAAATGTCAGTTATCTCGTCTGCCGCCTTCCTGCCCCCCCTTCTCGGGTCTAACGGCTCCGCAATATCAAGACCTGTGGTGAGGCAGACCGTACACATGCACTATTTCATTAGCGTTGGCAACGCTAATAATACTTGAGCCGACATCTTCTTTTGGTCATGCCGTGGTTGCAACTTGCGTGGGAGCACAGCGTCACAGTGCTAGGCATCAGGGCGGTAGCCCATTTGGGCCAATTGTCGGTCCGGAGTTGCACTGTTCAATGCGACAACTGCCCCTTGTTCCAGACACAGGCTGCATTCAATCCTTCTTTGGAGAGATGGACCCAGCGAGGTTACCTTGATCATATTCCCGGTTCGGATACGACTCGGCGATGCAGGTCTGGCATGCACAAGTACATACAAAAGAGTAACGACAAGATTATAACGGGAGATGCCTCGACGAGGGTCAGTTTTTATTTTTTGACCTTGATTCAAATACAATGCTATAAGTTAAGCTTTGTGAACGAAATGACACTTTGTCTGTCGCTCTCTTTGCGCTAGTTATCGACAAGTTCATACCTCCCTTTCCCCCACCACGCAGTTTCAGCTCATCGATCATGGAAACGGCCCATCCCCATGTTCACACAAGCTAGCCGGGGCCATCCCAGCAAACGGTCTGCTTGGCCCCATCCCATGGTTCCCTGCCACAATTCCCAGGCTTCCCACCATGATAACAAGGACCCAAGTTGTCGGCAAGTTGCCTGCCGTGCCAGCCAGAGACGACTCAGACGAGGCACCCAGTCCAGCCAACCAGCCAACCAGCCCGAAGCGAACAGCGCATCACGGCGCATCACGTTGGACTGGCTTGCAGCCGCCCCCGCCGTGCTTCCGGCAGCCTGCCAGTTGGGTGGCGGCAGCTGTGCTGGCCTTTGAATGGCACTGACAAGAATGGAATGATTTGTCCTTGTGCAGCCGCTGCCGGTTATCCGCGCTCACAATCCAAGCATTGTGGCTGCATTGCATGGAACTCCCCGTGCCCTTCTTTTTCTCTTCTCCGCGCTGCCAACAAATAAAAGGAAAAAACGGCTTTTTTTTTAGGGGCCCCCCTTTGTTGTTAGTTACCCCATTTCCGCCAGCCCGGCCGATTGAAAGCGCGCAAAAGAGCACCACCCATATTACACATGATTTCGCGACCCCGCGCAGTGATGAGCCGTGGCCTGTGAGGAAAATCAGCTAGAGCTGGTTTTTGGGGCTTAATTTCGGTTCAATATCCTTTTCCTTGACCCCTGCCAGCAGGGCAAATGGCCGATTATACTCTGTATTACTGAGTAGTTGGGGTTTCCCCGCTCGTGAGAGCAGAGCAGGCCAGTGACGAGCCTCTGGTTCGTCCCTATTTTGCTGTGCGGATACGGATACCTACTCGGTGTTGTTACGAATAACTACGGATACTCGCTGCTTCATAACTCGGCGCTTCTTCAACAAGGCCGGCCCTGGCGAGGACGGGCGCCGCCTCCAAGCCTTGACGCCTTCAAGCCACAGAGACGAAACGAAAACCTGTTTAGCGGGCATCGTCGTCCATTCAAGACGCCGGATAACACGCGAGTTGAGCAAACTAGAAGCCCCAGAGGCCCCAGGCTAATGCACTGCACAAAATCGTTTCACTCCTTTTTCTAGGGAGTAGAGGCACGCACCAGGAATTTTGTCTTTGCCAAGACGCTTGTCCATGGGCCCGTGTCCAGCCACCACAGAGTAATAACTTGAGCCAGCCTTGGTAACTGATACGTCGACTAATTAGTTTGTTTCTTTCCTAAAATCACAGGTTCCTGCAGCCTCCTTTCTTGGGAAGTAAACTAAAAAGAAAAGAAAAATAGCTCTGTCTGTCTTTTTACTCTTCCTACTACTCAGCCAGCGGCGAATCTGCTGCAGAATGGAAGAACGCAGGCACAGTCACCTTGCATGACAGGAAAACTTGCCTCATTGGAACAAGACGGCTACGACGGCATCGGCAGCTTTTTGCCCTGTCAGTCATTGGTGAAAGAGCATGCGCCTTCCAAAAGGGCCCGCACAGGTCCCCCAATCGATGCCAAAAAGAGCGCGTGGGCACGAGTTCGGTTTTTTGCCCCACGAGAAACATGGGACATGTGCCGCCGGGGGGGGGGGGGGGGCCCCCCCCCCCCCCCCCCGCTAAGATGAAAGCAGCCATTATTTACTGATTCGTGCTGGATAACTTTTGTATCAGGGCATGTAATACACCATGTAAATAGTACAAAGGTGGATGGGTTTTGGGGTACATCCCGCTCGGTAAACTATTGGCAGATGAGATGATGACAAGTGGTGACTCGCGCCGCAAGGGTCGCACCGTCGGGGGTCATGATGAGGGCCACCGGCTGCAACGTTGTCCTTTTTTTTTTTTTTCTTTCTGCAAGTTTGCGCCGAACTTGTTGCCCCAGCGCAAGCCCACTCACTATCTAGGGCTTGGCCAGAGAATTCTTGAGGGGGGGGGGCCCCCGGTTGGTTCCAGGCGGAGGTAGGTACCTACCGAAGCTTTTCCCACGGGGAGAGCCGTGCCGAGCAAAAAAAGGTTGGCGGACACAAGTCCGTCTCAATGTCATTGTGTCTGTTGGAGCCCGCTAAATTCCGACGCGACTTTCTCAAAAGAAAGGCAAAAGTAACTAAATAATCTGTAGGTACAAAGTAGATGGGTTTGCAAAACAAGCTTCTTCTCGCATTGAAAGTTTAAGCCGTTCTAGGGTGGCATAAAGCCACGCCGCCACTGATAACCACCGCCAACGGGTCAGGGCGACAGGGCCTGGGCCCAAACTTGGCGCGTTGTTTGTGAAGATGGTGCACCTTTTTTTTTTTTTTTTTTCTTCCTAATAAATCCTTTCCTCCGCATGCAACCCATTTCCTGGGACTCGAAAGATGGCTTCAAAGCTTGTTTCAGTGACATGGCAAATACCATTGCTTGGCAAAATACCATCATTACTTCTTCTCCCCCCACATCACACATCTTTGGCAAGTTCGTGGACCAATCAGAAACTCTAGGTCTAAGCAAAGACGTGTGTGCCTCGAGAACAACCTGTGACGTCTGTCGTAATCTGTACCCCAAAAATGCCCAAGTTTTATGCACGTTCACGTATGTATCCCCCCCAAAAAAAGATTTCCCTCCTCTATTTACTCCGTAGGTTAAAAATATCTCCGAAACAAGGCCCTTCCTCGGTAGGAGATACGTTGGGTGGGAAGCCGCCCACCTGAGCACATAGAGACAAGATGAAAAGTCTCATTCTTTTTCACACGGGGGTAATCATGTCGCGGTTCCCGCCATGGATTGCGACCCTGCACAAAAAAACAAATCACGGCGCTACCGTGCGGCACATGCCAAAACAGCACATGTGTATGCTGAAAGCGCTCACTGGTGCAGGACAATTGTCGCGTCGCAGCGACTTTCTCCTTGTTGGCCATGTACAATCTTACCATCTACCAACGTTATTACTCAGTAACTGCTTTTACTGGTACTATCGTGCACTGAGCAGGGGCCGCTTGCGGGCAAGACATTGACATCAGGTATCAAATAGCAATGCCCCCGCAGTTGTCTCAAAAGCCACGCCCGGACATTCCAGGGCAAGGGAGCCCGTCCGTCCGTCCGTCCAACCGCAAAAAAAGGAAGCGAGATTTTAGAGTTGATTGCCTCTAGGATAAAAAGACGGAAAGAAAAAAAGAAAGTTTGCTTTAGAGATAAGGGGCTTTGACTCGCCAAGACTTTTCAGGGTTCAGAGAGATGTTCAAGATCAAACCCTGGCCGATTTACTGGCAAATGAACAACCAAGACATTTCTTTGCTAAAAACGAGGTTGAAAGCATCTTACTCGTCGACTGCGTACCAAAGCTCGCTTGCTTGACTTTTTGACGACATCGCCGCTTTCAGGAATTGAGATACCTGCCAACAGGCGTTGTCGCGGCCTGTAGATGTGTACCCTGGCACGAACGCAAGCATCTGGCATGTGTTGCGGTACGTCCCGATCAAAACCAACCAACCAACCCTTGCGTTGGCACCAAATGGGCAGGTTGCCAAGAAAAACAACAGATGCGAAATTACGCCTCCCTTTTTCTTTTTGGCAAGATTTGCATCTTGTTGTTGGCTCGGGCCGGAGAGTTGTGGACAGCCCGTCCGTCGATTGCCCTCGAATCGCACGCCACATCCGATCCTCATCGCAGGAATGGGCAAACATACAAGCAAATGACTCGGTTCTCAGTGCGGCCTCCCATCTTGCCATAAATATCTCAGAGCTAATGACCAGAACGGAAAAGTCTCATGCAACCTTGGGGTAAGTCAGCAGCACAGCCGTCGTCAGATCGCATCTCTTGTTCCACGTCCCCTCTTCGTCTCGCTCTCTCTCGCTCTCCCTCCCTCTCTTTTTGACCATTACTTTTCATCTCGGCGGCACTTTTGGAAAAGCGCACAGCAACTCGAATCGCCCACATCCACCTCACAAGCAATCTTCTCTGTGTGTCTCGCAGACCAACGTTCCATTCGCGCACGCCCCCCCTTGGCAGCTTGGCAAGACATTGTAAGCAGAGGAATTGTACTCGATACCTTCTTATCCGAATGAGCAAGTATCTCTCGTTTTAACTAGCCATTTGACTCCAAACAACGTGAAATGCCCCCTCCCCCCTTCCCTCATAGCTGGGAATCGTGCAGGTTCGTGTGACAGTCACCAAACCGTCATCCCTGCGCCCGCCCACGCAAGCTGTTTTTAGGCACAGATTTAGAGTTGGTATGTTGACCTATCATCCGGACAATTCTTCTGAACCAGTAGGTCACACGAAACAGATCAGCCAGCAATCTCTCCCCCCCCTTTCTCTTTCACTCCGATTCCAGTCGACCAAGGATCGTCATATACGCACAGCCGCCCCCCCCTCCCCCCTTGGGAAGTCACTAGCCGAGCTCCCCGAGCTCCCCATTGTCTCGCAATTCGTAATATGCTTAAATTTTGTCTCTGACGCTCACTTCATTCCCGGTGACTCGAGTAACCCAAAGAGCTGCGACGATTGGGTCAGACACCCGGCTGGAGCACGGGGACGCTCGTGTAATCCTGCATGCAGTACGGAGTACGGATACAGAGTACGGCAGACGGTGACGGGCACGCTGTCTGTTTCTGCTGGCACACAGCTACGGTAATGACCGTTGTCGCAAACCATGTCGCATCAGACCCTCTTCCCGTGTCACTCTGTATTGGGCTTCGAAAAACGTGTAACCCTTCCACGCATTGGGGGGGGGGGGGGGGGGGGGGGGGGGGGGGGGGGGGGGGGGGGGGGGGGGGGGGGGGGGGGGTGGGGGGGGGGGGGGGGGGGGGGGGGGGGGGGGGGGGGGGGGGGGGGGGGGGGG